>CAJDSM010037398.1:0-21201 GCA_903981925.1 Ostrea lurida
ATTGAACACTTTTCAGGAACAGCAAGGCCTCGGGCAGGATCTTTATTAAAATAATTTCCTCCTACATGTGCAGAAAACCACATGTCGTATGGTTGCTTGAAGATATAAAAAGAGTGCATTCGGCAGAGATGGCAGAGATGGCAGTTTGGGGTCTGGTACTCGTGTGCAGTTTCTTGTATATTGGGGCGGTAAACCTGTCCATATTGCCTCAGTCAAGGGGGTTATGTTATTACAAAAATGTCGAAGATGCCCATTTTAGCTACGATAGAAGTGATTGCAAAGGTAAGATTATTAGTTTAGTTTAACAACATTTCTTCATTCTTTGGGTATACATTAATGTTTTTCTAAGTACAACCTAATGAATAAAAATTAATTTTATTTTGAATTAATCAATGCTATTTAAAGAGTGCTTGCACGAGACTTAGATTCCATAGGAATGTGAAGCTTTAGGAATGTAAAACTTCAATGAAATAATTTTTACGCTTGATATAAGAGAGTATGAGAAAGACAGGTCATCGATTTCTTATTTCATCCCAAAGTAAAGAAAAAATAAGAATGAGATTGACAATTAAGGAAAAGGGTGTTGAAATTTCTTCAGAAACAAACAATAGGGCCTAAGACAGTTGCATTGCATTGTTGCTCCACATTTTAATCGTTGTTGGTCTTTTTTTTCCATATACCAAATATACTCCCAATCCTACCTAAAGTTATTAATGCAGTATTTGCAAAATCCCATAGTAACATTCAAAATGATAAAAAAAAGTATATCTTTTTCATTAGATACGATGTTTCATTATAAAGTGAGCACGTTTAAATTTATTAAGATTCATTTCCAACATTTCTCCTTTTTTTTTTTTTTGGTGACAAACAAGAGATACGAATCATACAGCCCTGTCATCCACACATAGAGAAATCCATGCATATTGATATGTATATTTAAAGGAATGAGCATAGATTGCTCATATGAACAATTTAAAGACATTTTTTTTTAAAATAAAGTCATTAAGTTTAATTCTTTTTGTTTGACTCACTTACGGTCTTCGATGATATATAAAAAAAAAATCATCAATTCTAAATTATTTATCTTATTCACACTTATTGAAATTGAGCAGGTTTTTTTAAATTCAAATAATCGCGGTCGAACCTCTGGAGGTGTACCTGCTAATGGCAGGGTAGTACGCAGTGGCGGATCCAGGATTTGTCGAAAGTGAGGGGGGGGGGTTCGTTGGAAAAGGAGCCATTAAGCTTAAGGTCTGGGATGAAGTCAAAGCAGGGGGCCAGGGGGCGAAACCCCCGAAAGCTCTCGGGTTTTAGAGCTTTTAAAGTTACTTTTGGAGGTTAATTTAGCTATATATCTATACATAATAATTAAGTTTGGTCACCAAAGGGGGGGGGGGGGGTGCCCCCTCTAAATCCGCCATTGGTACGTCCCTATTCAGTCTGTCATTGAAAATGAATGCGAGATAAATGAAATTAAATTTAAGAAAACATACTGAAAATCGAACTTATAAACCATCCTTATTTAGAAAAATACGAAACTTGTGATATTTACCATGGATCAATGTTTTTAAGAATACGATGGCAGTGTTGTTCACATTTGATTGTCAAAGTTCGTGATGAAAGTCTAAGTATGAATTAAAATGACAGCGTGGGTTCATGAAAATAGTCCTTTTGGCGTTTGTAGACTTACAGCATTACGATTTCCTCCCTTGCTTTCAATGTTAAATACTCATTTATCAAAACTAAATTCGTGAACCTAGCACCATGTCTGGGCAAGTTAATCCATAGAAATGTTAAGAATACAAATTGTTCCGATAAAACATGGCAAAAAATAAACTTTTACAGTATATAATGATATGGAGTTAAGGGGACTTCCACAGGATCGAATAAAAAATACTTTTAACGTAGCTAAAACTGAAAGCATGACATCGTTGTACCAGGATGACCCATAAAAGGCGCCTTAGGCTCGCTGTACTGTTTTACTTTTTATCCGATCAGGATTCACTCGTTCGGTGAATACTTCTACACTCTCACATGCATCATCATATTCCGAATATGAGCGTTTTGCAAGCACGAATAAAAAAAAATCTTTTGTTCTAATTGGTGATTAGTGGCTGTAGCCATGAAATAATCATTTCAGTACTTATTTGAAAGAGTGACTCTAATACACTAGTCTTCCCGGAGGATATTCACGTATACTTGTAACGTAAATTACAAATGCACATCATCGACAAGTATTGGTGCAAGCACCTTTACGAGCTAGACATACTAAAACTACACACCATTTTAAATAAATATTTGTCAATGAGCGAAGATTCAAAACTTTGACCATCGGAAGGAGTTCACCAAGATTCCGTCCACCTTTTGGTATACCTAACCGCGATTAATTATTCTTGAATTACCCTCTTATTAGATTATACTTCAACCAGATGCAATGTTGTTTTGATTATTATTTTTTAAATTGTCCTAGATATTATTTTTAGTCAATAAATTGTTTAAAAAGATATTACAATTATCGATGAAAATAGTATCGTCTTATTCGTCGAATTTACTGTTTCAATAACAATATAAGCGATTTTTTATTTATTTTTTTTTCATTTCCACGTATCTTAATTTACAGCAATGTTGTTGAATTTACAGTAATATAGACGATACATTTTTTTTTTCGCAAATAAAAATAGGTGTGCAGTCCAATACGGTATAAAAAATAGCAGAAATAAGCGTGGTGTTTTTTTTGGGGGGGGGGGGGTTGTTGTTTTGTTTTTGGTTTTGTTTTTGTTTTTGGTTTTTGTATTTTTTTTTTTTTTTTTGCTTTTGTTTTTAAAAACCCATCGATACATACGGTAAACAAACACGCAGAAATATTACTGTACATACAAAAGTAGGCGAATGTTTAGGTATTAGACCTTGTATCGTGGTTGTGGTGTTTTAGTTTTAAATCAGGTGACTTTATGTACATCGATGGGCGGAGCTAGCAGTCACGTGACACACATTTACAAATTATTGCACACTCGGTGTAAATCTCTCTCATGCAAGACGTTGATTTGATGAAAAAGATATTTATTTATTGACAGTATCTTTATTCAAAAATAATAATAAAATTTCAAATGAAGCATTTTATGAGTACCAACAATAAATGTTGATTAACTTTCCATCGTCACAGGAGGACTTTGGTGAAATTGATTTGAATAATACATGTACTCCAGACATATAGAATATTGACAAAACACAAAATCCTCAACCAAACCAAAATGTATCTCCTCTGGTGCTGGAGCCATTTGGTCTATAGTACGTCCAAATGAAAGTCAACATAAGTCAATATGTCGACTGGGGCCTCGCCAAAGTTGTGGCTCAATTCAATTTTATCATTACACATGTGCGTTAACATGAAGGGCTCCAAAGTGGTTAAAAATGCCATATCGTTTCTACAAGTACCCCATATATTCATTGTTAGGAACGTGCTCTCGCACATTCTCACCCTATAAGATTCTGGTGACCAGAGAGCACTCGGAAGTCCTTGCGTGGTTCGTACAGATGTACCTGGCGCACTTGATGCATGGGGCGTAGCGGAGTTAGTCGAGGATTGCCGATTGACCAGAGAGCGGTGTCGTAATGTGGGAAACAAAATAACATGTGGTCACCTGACTAAAATTCGAATATTTTTTTATTGTGAATAATAAAAACGTGTTGCATAAAAAAATATTTTTGAATTGATTAAAGTATCTATTTCGGTGTTGATTTAAATGGGGAAGGGACTCTTACTTGTCGTCGCCGTTCGTTTAAATAATGCAAGATACATGAAAGCAATGACTATTATACTCAACTTCTTCATCCGATTTCAACAATAGTTATACAATTTGTCAAATGTCAAATAAAACAGTCATCACCTCTTTATAACTTTTGTTTTAGGGCCCCAAAATTGGTGCACATTAAACGAATGCTGGACAACTTGTGGCTCAAAACGGAGGCAGTCTCCTATCAACATAAACACAAGAAGAGCCGAATATCGCTCTATTGAGAACTTTGTTCTAGAAAATACCCATAAAAGAGTACCAGCCACGATCTCCAATAACGGTAGGATAAATTTATTAGATAAATTATAACTACAGTAGGCTGGAATGTATATTTGTATACAATAATTTAGTACAGTGGTTAGTAACCGAACAGTAGTAATTTCCAGCGTTCTTTGACAGTATTCAATGTAATAAAACAGATAATGGGATTTTCAAAATAAAATTTTGATTTAGAGATGATTTGCATGGTTGAAAATGATTGTTTGTGTGCTAATTGGATAGTGGAAGCTGGGATGTCTTAAAACAATGAGACAAGGTAGTGTGGAGTTCATATTAAACTGCCAAAATTTATGGAGGTGATATCGGCCAATTGGCACCTTTCGGGACCGCCCACGTGTGACGTCACGTCGATAAGATACATATATACGGATGATACATTTGTGCAATTGATTCCAGTCGGTTTCTGTATCAGTTAGACGTATCCCCGAACATCGACGACTAAGTTCTCGTAACAATATGAACAAACTGCGAGAGACCAAAACGTCCGTCCTCGACGTCTTACTGTCCATCCTGTTCTACTCTGGCGTTGTGGGGTTAGCGTGGTGTAGGAACCATCGTTGTTTCAATAACAGACATTGGGCGGAAGTTATGTTTACTAGCAAAGCTAGTAACCTCAAAGATTTCAGGAGCATTTTTTTCATTATTTGACCAAAAATATTTTTACCAGGCCTTTGATAGCGATTGGTGATAACAGTCGCCTTTGAGTTGAAACCAGTACCCCAGTATGCATCGATTGTTGAATCTTTCAAGCATTCGACTTTTGGCGGCAATAATTTCCTCCATGACCTCTTGCTTCTGGGTATCTTATCCTTCTAGATTCTTAATGGTGTGTCCAACTCGTTAGCATCCAGTTCTGTGTTGGCACTCTAACTTTTCGGCAGTATGTTTGTTGCCTGCACGAATAGCCCCGGTGAGCTGATGGACGCCCTCTGCTGTTTTGTGCGACTCTTTAAAGTTAGATCTTTTTCTTGAAAGGCTACAAGCTATAGACCTAATATTATATTTCTTCAAATTTACTATTAGTTTAATCGTTACATGTATTTATATCATTCAATTAAGATACACGTACATATTGCCACTGAAGAAAATGTCATGCAAATCTTAAGTGATGTCAAAAATTATTGGTATTGTTATCATTTGCATTAAATAATAATCTTACCATTTGTCTTGAAGGACATGCACCTAAGTTTAATGTTGCCGTGGACGAAAATAATGAGGAAAATATTATTCTGACCAACGTCCCGGAAAGGCCCTCTTATAAGAAATATATCTTTGCGCAGCTTCATGTGCACCTCGGTCGGAAGAAGGGGAGGGGTTCAGAGCATGCCATAGACAGAAAGTTTTACCCCATGGAGGTAAGTAAAAAAGAGTCGAAAGAAGTTTGCCAAAACTAAACTAAATATGAAAAGGTGAAGATAAAGTAAAGTCTTGAATCTCGTAACTCTCATAATGAATTCAAAACTAAGAGTAGGGCAAACCCGGATATACCAGAGGTGGAATTAGGTGTCTAGGAGGAGTTAGCATCGACCGACCACAATTAGTATGAAACATGTCAGAAAAAATATACTAAAGAACACTAAAGAAGGTAAATCAACGCAGATATCATGGTCGTGATAAAGATCTAGTTTGCCATTACAACTTACCACTGGGTCAACTTATGTCTGACGTGTTTCATATCAATTGCTAGGTCGTTCTTTTTACATTGATTTTGACTATGGATTACTCCATTTACCTGATCAAGATAAAGATCTCACGATGGATGTTACTGGTCGACAGGGGATGTTTACTCCTCTTACGCGCTTGATCCCACCTCTGGTGTATCCAGGGCTCCGTCTTTGCCCAAATCTTATTGTGTATTACATTTAGAACTCAGGAGATTGATCACTGTTCTTTATCTTCACTTTGTCATCGTTATATCGATAATAAACTAAAATGTTCGCTTTAATAATCGATATTGTTAAAACCCCTGTAATAGCAACTTATTTGGCAGTAGCCTGCCTCAATTTAAACTCTGACCATATGCAGACCACGCTCTAGTTGATATCCGTAAACGTCATATGCAGGTGATAATCAAATATGGAAAATTGACAATGAAAAAGCTGAAGTCATCCTATTTCTCAAAAAGTTATATCCCGTGGGGATCTGGGTTGGAAAAGATCCTCAGTACCCCTTACTTGTCGTAGGAGGCGACTAAATAGGGCAGTCCTTCGGATGAGACCGTAAAAACCAAGGTTCCGCGTCACAGCAGGTGTGGCACGATAAAAATCCTTCCCTGCTCAAAGGTAGTAAGCACCGAGCACAGGCATCAAAGAGTCTTCCACATCTGCTTATTACCAAAAGGTGAAGATAACGAACAGTATATCATAAATACTGTATGGAATACAATAGGTCTATGTTTTGCAGCCCTTCACCGGCAATGATGACGTCTCCATATGAGTTAAAAAAATGTCGAGCGAGACGTTAAACAACATTCAATCAATCAATCAATCAATCAATTAATTAAATTGAATCATAAAGTTAAGTTGTCAATTAATATTTATGTTCAAAAATATATCCAGGTATAACCTGTCATTGGGTCTGAAATGGTTCACGCCGATTGTTACGTCGTTCTATATACAATGATTTTGACTACGGATTACTCCGTTTACTTGATCGAGACAGTGGGCTTATGGCGGATTCGGCCGGTCGGTTGAATGGTAATAGTTAACATATTTTTATGATATAATCTGCCATTGGGCCAAATGCTGTATGGGGTTTTTCATAGCAATTGTAAAGCCGTTTTTCATACACCGATTTTGACTGCAGATTACTCCGTTGACCTAATCAAGACAATGGGCTTATGGTGGGTGTGTCCGGTCGACAGGGGATGCTTACTCCTCCTAGGCACCTGATCCCACCTCTGGTGTGTACAGGGGTCCGTTTTAGCCAAACTTTTGTTTTGTACTTTGTTTGGGACTTACGAGATTGATCAATGTTTCGTTTATCTGTGCTTTTTCATAAAGAACGATATTCTATTTTAGGCTCATATGGTATTTTACGACAGTGACTTTGACAATATTGCGAAGGCTCTATCTGCCAAGGATGGCTTGGTTGTCATCGGGGTGATGTTAAAGGTAGACGTGCTTCTCAAAACGTAATATTCTAGTTCGATCTGAATTCACAGAAAACTTTAATGGATAACTAGAATGAATCATTTATTCCATATTTTTTTTCCATTTAGCCTTTGAAATAAAGCTCATCGGTATAAAAATATAAAAACAAAAGAGAAAAATAGTAACCTGTTGTAAATAATCAGGTCAAAAAGAAAGATGGAGACGAAGAGGACGAATACCAGGAAGAAAGGGCTGGAGATGAAGTAAGCACAATTACAGAGAGATTGTTGTGGGCCTAATTTTTTTTACATTCATGGAAAATTCAGACTATCTATAACATAGACAATTTAAAACAAAATATGGGATGCCTTGAGATAAAATACATTGATATGTTCATCTAACTTAACGTTTTGAAGAATCCATATATAAACCAAAGTATTTTCTATTTTTGCAGAAACATATTCAGAAAAAAATGTCCAACTTTGAAGACTTCAGATATTTCTTGAAAAAAGTTTCCGTTAAAGGGGTAATGCCTTGCTTTTTATACGACATGTCTATCTAGTATATGACTTTGATATGACCAAGTATATACAGTCGAACCTCGTTATCTCGAACTTGATGGGACCAAGAAAAAAGTTCGAGATATCGATGGTAAAAAATACTAAGAAAATTGGTGGTTGGGACCTCCAAATCAGTTCGACATAACCATGGTATTCGAGATATCAGTGTTCGAGATATCGAAGTTCAACTGTATATTGAAATTATTAAACCTTTGTGTATGTATCCTTTCCCCTGAAATTATAACTTGAAATCAAAACAAAATTTCAATACATATAAATTCTTGATATATTGTTTACTCAATTCAGCGCAGAAGTTGCAGTGTACGATATGCTAGCACACTGAGTTCCATAATGGAGAAATATTACAAAAAGGTCAGAGAGCACAAGCCCTCGTATTCCCCAGAGCCCCAGCAAACTGTTCCCGAGGGTAAGTGAATGCATAATGACGAGATGACATTATGAAACATATAAAATTGAAAAGGGGGAGGGGGGAGATAGTTAGTTGCTTTAGACAAGTTCATCACCATCATCAACATCATCATCATCATCTGTCGGAGAAATGACGTCTTGAATAGTGTACAGAATGGTAATTACTTGTTTGTAGACCTGATATGTGGAAAACCGCTAAGCCACGAAATTATCGAGGAAAAATGTATGAAGAAGAAGGGTAGCAAAAAGATCGGTGTCATTAGTGTACCTGGTGGTATCTCCCCGCTAGATGTCCTTCCGTATGACCAGAGACTCTACACGTATCCGGGGTCTTTAACCACGCCCCCATGTTATGAAACAGTCCAATGGGTAGTTCTCAAATGCCCAATCATCGTGTCTCGCGGAGTAAGTGATAACAAATATCTCTATCCTATTCATGCGCTAATGAAACTAAGCTTGGATAAATTACGCAATTTATAATAAGCTCATTAAGCTTTTTACATATCTTATTTTCAGGCGTTTGAGGCATTGCGAAATGTTGAAAACTCAGAAGAGAAACCACTGCCAGCTCGGGGCGTACGGAGACCACTACAGGTAATACAAATATATTCAACTGAAACTACATTTAATTCCTCCAAGGTTATATAGCTAAATGATATCAAGATACAGAATACATCATGTCTATATATAAAAACAAGGAAATTATACAATTCACAAGTACATGTATATTAAATCACTTACGCTTTCTAGGTTCAGGTGAATACAAATTGAATAATTCCAAACTAGTGTAGAATGGAATACAACTAGTTGCTGTTTATTATATATATTCATGATCATGTTTATAATGATTCATGATACACCATACCCCTGTAGTTTACCACGCACTTAAACTCTACACAATGAAATAAACATGTATTTTGCAATAAATATATCTATTTCTTTTCAGAGAAATGAACACCAGGTAGTGTTTAAAAACTTTTGAAGACGTGATAAGCTGTCTATATGAAAGCCATTGATCACGCCAATGCTCAGAAAACTCTCGTACATCTCGTGATTAATAAAATAGTTCTAGCTGATCAGTGTGTTTTACATTATGATACTCAGTATATTGTAAGCAGATGTTAATATCTCCGACTGAAAAGGGAAGCTGCAATTTCATATGGAATTGGATATACCAGATATTACAGGACATATATGACCTAGAATAGGGAGATCAAATTCAAAACAAGATTGGATATATTATGTTACAGGAGATATTGTCCAAGGATATAGAGACACCAAAAGTTCAATACAAGGTTAAATAAATAATGCGGGTGTGACCGGTCCACAGGGGATGCTTATTCCTCCAAGGCACCTGATCCCACCTCTGGTGTGTAATCGAGGAAAGCTACTTACAAACAAATTGTTGCAGGGGTTTCAACAGTCACGTTTCGTAAATTATATGGTTGTTATAACAATTTAGTTTACCAGTATGACCTACCATTGAGTCAAATGCTGTCTGCTGTGTTTCATAGCCATTGTTAAGCCGTTTTTCACACACCAATTTGACTACGGATCGTTCCGTTTACCTGATCAAGACTATGGGCTCACGGCGGGTGTGACCGGTCAACAGGGGATGCTTACTCCTCCTAGGCACATGATCCCACCTCTGGTGTGCCCAGGGGTCCGTGTTTTCCCAACTCTTGCCTTTACATTGAACAAATGGAAAGATATAAACACCCTACGCAGGTGATTCTGAAATATTGCTAGATAAATATGGGAAGATGAAGATGGAGAAGCTAAAATCGTCCCGTTTGTCATAAAGCTGAGTTGTTAGTTTGCTATCAATGTATGTTCAATAGAATATCCAAGTACGAAGCAGATATGGATGATTCTTTGGCGTCTTTTATTTCTAGTTCACTTGGATATATCGAATCGACATATGAATGAAAATGATCATCATTAACAGATAAAATTAAACGTCGTTCGATATATCGAAATGTCGAATGAAAGGCCACAGCAAGAAAGTTCTTATCTAGAAGGTTTCAATTCTGGCTTGTAAGAATATAAAAACAGGTCAGCCAACAAAGGAGCACAATGCCCATATAAATCCCAACAGGCTGTTGAAATACCTGATTACCAAAGATATTGTAAATGCTCCATTGACTTTTGGAGATGTGACTATATCAGATGTAATAAGTCATATACCTCTCTTTGAATAGACAATCACTCCTCTGTTATTGGTACTGCGAAGGATTGTCCATATATGTAAATTTATGCACAAACTTCCAATGAAAGGAACAAAGTCCCAAGAAACTCTTTACATCCCGAACAATTTGGATAATGATCAAATTTTGACGGCTTCGATTTTTGATTGGTCGTTTGACATCCCATTTTCATTTATGGCGTATCCAAGGAATAGATTATGCATTATTCTCATTTTCAATTTAGTTTCTTGTAGTTGGTCGAAAACTTATCTAAGCTTGCAAATGTGCTCTTCTACAGTTTTTGAAAGAATGATAATGTTGACCAAATATAATTTCCATGATGAGTTGAATTAAAAAAAAATATTAAAGATAAGCCACGGAGGTTTTACTCACAAGCTAATATCATCAATTTTCTTCTAGAAATATGCTGGTAAAACCAGATCAAAATCGGTGTAGTAATTCATTTTCAAACACCTCTGCATATGCACCTGCAAACACGAGCGATGTTCTTCGAAGTGCAGCTTCCAGTTTAGATGCAATCGAAGTAAATGATAAGTGTGTTTACAGCTTACACGTTAGAGGCGGAGAGTGAGAGAAGACGCTGATTATCACGATGATCGCTCGTCAAATGATGGCTGATTAGCACATTGAAATTTAAGGACGAATCATTTCAATGCCATGATAATGCTGGAGTGGATTCGTTTTGCTTTTAACTTAGCTACAAATTCAACTGTACTCAAAAATATATTTTGAAATATTGTGATAGATCAGAGATATGCAGCTATTAACAAATAGAAAACTACGTAAATTGCAAACAGTCCGTCTGAAGACATTTTTAGGTCACCTGAGTAAACTCAGGTGACCTATTGCAATTGGTCTTCGTCCGTCGTCGTGTGTCGTGCGTCGTGCGTCGTGTGTTAACAATTGAACAATTTTAACTTCTTCTTGATAACTACCAGTCCAATTCTTTTCAAATTTGGTATGAAGCATCTTTGGGACAAGGGGCACATAAATTATAAATTTCAGGTCTCTTGCACCCCTGGGGCCTGGGGGGCGGGGCAAAAATCTGTCCAATAGCGACCAATATTCAAAGATCTTTATTTTTACCACCGCACATGCCTGAGAGAAACTAAATGCATAGTCAGGTAGAGCAGGAAGGCCTCTACCAAACTTGTAAATCTGCTGATCCCCAGGGTAGTGGTTCTGACCCCAGGGCGGGGCCAAACTTGGTACATAGTGTTTATATGTAAACATTTGAAAAACATCTCCAGTAATGCTATTCATATTAAGAGCCATTCTCTGTAAACATCAAAAAAAATTTATATAGGGTGATAAGCACCCTCACCGATTTTGCTGAAATTTGGCATGTAGTATTATTTGACACCCTTCGCATAGAATATATGGGTACCGAAATTGCATTTGAAGTACCGTTGCCATTCGGTAACAAGAGCATCCTGAAAATGGCTCAAGATGCTTAAAAATGCGTATATTTTGGCCCTTTTTTGAGTAAGAAATACAAAATTAATGTTACTCGTGAGCAAATTTCTGTATTGTTACCTTTAAAGACTATGTTCAGCATAACAAATACATAATAACATTCATGACTTAAATTGATTGCCTATTTTTCTGGAGTTGGAAAAATCAATGTTTTTGGCATTTTGGACCAGTTTTGAAAAACACTCAATTTTAGGCCAATTTATGACGTCATTTTGCAAGAAAATGCACCCACCAAAAGGTATGAAAGATTATGCATAAGTTAATTCCTACCTTTATGTGTAAAATATAAAAAATCAAGTGATGTTGTATATTTTGCTAACTAAAAATATTTTGTTTCGAAATTCGGTGCCATGGTAAATAAAAAATCTCACAATCTGAATTTACAATTAAAATTTTATTATTTTTCAATAATAATACCCTAATCAATGTAATTTGTCATAAATGTAATGTTTTCTCATGTTTCAACAAATACTTTCAGTTGCCATGGCAACCAACTTTGCTAGTTTATAACAGTGCTAACAGACATGCAAGTCGCTATCTATAGTCTATACACCGAACACATACATTGGGCCGGGGAAACACACCAAATAAACTAATTTTTATTGGTATACATTTTTTGAATACTTGATTAAAGAACAAATATTAAAAAAAAATAATAACATTTAACATTGCCTATTATGCTACATGTACCTAAAATTATGTAGCTTAAGAATTGGTTGCCATGGTAATATTAAAATCTCACCATCTGTTATATATAGGAGTCAAATTTCATAACAAGCTTATATATATTCTTAATTATGTATCATGGTGTGTGGCACAAATTTTCTTTCACATTTACAGAAGTATTTTAGTTGTCATAGCGACTGTATTTCAGTATTTTATGATAAACATACGGTTAACAAATGAACTTGTCGGAACTCACGGATTTTCTCTCCGTTACACTGTATTCAATGAATGCAGTATGTAACAGAAGAGAAAATCATAGTGGGTTCAGACACATGGCCATTTTATATGTGCTGCAATTTGTATAGTACATGTTACCTTAATTAAGTCTCCATACTATATTCCTTTATCTTCTACTTTTGTATTTAAAACTAACCTCATGACAAGTGTGTATTTTTTTTATTTACTTTGTGCATTTCAAGTGTCGGATTTAAGAGGGGGGGGGGGCGCCACCCCCCCCCCCCCCCCATTTTTACTAAGAGTGTAAATATATAATCGTATTTTTCACTGGAAAAATTAATAAATTGCCACACTCTGAGAATTTAATTTATAAAATTGATTTATATCAGTTGGGTTTATTTTCTTAACGATGTATTTTCAAAAGAAATTCATCAGAAAAGGTATATTTCATTCAAAAACCTTCAAAATTAGCGTCATTATTGATAACCTCGGTGTTCTAGCCCTATGTTTTATGTATAAATACATTACTATGTTCAGTGTATTTTCCCTAACTTTTAATTTATTGTCTTTTCATGTCCTGTATTACTCTTATTGTATATGTTGATTTGAATGAATGTCTTGTTTACTTGGAGTACGAGTTTGCCAGTCATATCGACTTTGCATAGCACCGTCCCTGGTACTCTCTGTGTTCAAGTCACCTTTAGTATGCTGCTACATGATGCTGTTTCTACTTTTTATTGTATGGTTGATATTTGAATGATAATGAGTGTGTTTGTTTTGATACTTTAGAGTACAGATTTGCCAGTCAATATCGACTTTGCATGAGGCACACCGTCCCTTGGTACTCTCGTTTTCACCACCTTTTTACAATTACTATAGCATGCTGCTATATACAATGCTCTATATTACTTTTATTGTACTTTGATATGAATGATTGAGTTGGATATCTTAGAGTACAGTTTGTCAGTCATATTGACTTTGCATAGGCACCGTCCCTTGGTACTCTCTGTATTCAAGGCACCCTTTTTTTACAATTACTAATTAGTAATGCTGCTATATACAGTGTTCTTATTACTTTTATTGTACGTTGATATGATGAATGAGTGTTTTGTATACTTAAGAGTACAAGTTTGTCAGTCATATCGACTTTGCATAGGCACCGGTCCTTGGTACTCTCTGTATTCAAGCCACCCTTTTACACGTGCATAGTATGCTGCATATTATGTCTATATATTTGTTTTGCTTCTATCCGCTATCTGTATCTCTTTGAAACATTGCTCTATAAACCCAGTTTCTTTTCATACAACTCTTAAAATCATGGGTTCATTATATAAAGTTATTATAACCCCACTGAAGTTTGAAATGATGTGTGTTTTATTATGTACTTTATATAATCATACTGTTATAAATGTAATAATGCCCCTGAGGGCCCATGATTGGTGAATAAACAATTACTAATATATATATATTGATTGAAAATGATAGAAAATATAGTGAAATGACTACTTCGGCAGACAAATTTCAAGCCCTACAAAATCTCTTATAACTCTTGGAGCTTCCGGGGGCTTCGCCCTGGACCCATCTGGGGGCCTCAAGGCGTCCCCCAGCCTCATATATGTGCGCCGCCCCCCCCACCACTCGAATTTCTGGATATCCACCCCTGATTATTCATTTCTTTTTTTCGATCTATTCACGCTACACGCGGGATGATGCGGGAACAAGCTAAATTATGAAAAAAATTATGGAATAAGCTGAATATTCAATCTTGCGGGTGCAGATAACGGTAGTATGCCGATATTTATCAAAATAATGGTATTATTTATCAGAAACATATCAGTGGTGGCGGAATTCATGATTTGTCCAAACGGGGGGGGGGGGGGGGGGGGGGGGCAGTAGGTATATCTTGAGCAGAGGTCTATGGGTAAGTCAGTTGGGGGCGAAGCTCCTGGATATAAGGGCTTTTAAAATCATCTTTGGGAGTATTTATATACACTATACTTCTATTCATATTTAATATATTTGGTCAATAAAAGGGGGTGGGGGTGCCAAGTACCTCTATATATTGCCTATGATTTATGACCATGTTTGCATGTCCAGGTAGAATATTATTGATTTACCTTACAATGTACGTACATTTAAAGGTTGGTTTTTTTTAATATATTTTTTTTAAAGTTTGCCTCAAGCCATTAGCCTAGAATTCTAAACCGTTTATCAGGATTCTATACATATATTACAAAAATAAAAGTGTGGACAAACTTTTAAAAATCATGAATCACGACAAAATCTTCTCTAATAGATTGTATATATAGACTTCATTATAAATTCAAACATGTAGACTTGGCTATTATCCAAGTCCCATTCTTGGCTTATCATATATTTGCTATTTTGAGATGTTCTAACAGAATTTGGGAAATCACTGTTTAGAAGTAGTGCCTTTCAGTTGTAGGAAACCCTAATAGTGCAAATTTGCTATAATAAATTAGAACGTCAAAATGTTGTGCAGTTTTTATTATTTATTAATTAATTTTTTTGTATTTGGTTTCTTAAGTAAATATTTGCATTTATAAACACTTTATTTATATAATAATATTTTTGCACATTTCTAGTTAACTAGTAAAAATGACGTCATTGATCAAACTGATGATGTCATTGTTTATTGTTATTCAATTAATTTACAAAGGGCAATAACTCTTGCCAATATTATGCACTTTTCTTAGCAAAAACATTGATTTTCAACTTCGATTTATTTCCTTAAATCAAATAACAACATTTTTTATTTTTGTATATTTAAAAATGAAAATGTCTTTATCTTTAAATTTACAACTGACAGCTTCACTGGGAATAGTCTGCATACTTTTTTATTTGCATGTGAAAATCAGTGGCGGATCCAGGATTTGTCGAAAGGGGGGGCCCAAGTCCTTTTAAAAAGGGGGCCTGCATATACGTCGCTGGCTAAAGGTCTAGAATGAAGCCCAAGTGGGGCCCAGGGGGCGAAGCCCCGGAAGCTCTTGGGTTTAAGGGCTTTTAAAGTCATTTTAGGGTTTATTTACGCTAATAATTCTACACATAATGATATTTTTGGTCACCAAAAAGGGGGGGGGGGGCGGGGCGGGCCCCCTGGGCCCCCGCCTCTAAATCCGCCACTGAAATAGTCAATTTTTATAATGGTAAAATCAAATTTGACAGCCATAAAAAATGAAGAAATGGAAATAGGATTCAGATTTTTTTCAGAAATGACACAATGAGTAATATGTTTATATTTCCATCACAAAAATTCAGAATTAATTAGATACCCTAGCATCAACTGATAACAAAGGTTGCCAAAACTCTCTGATTTTTTCAACATAAAGTGAATTTTTATCTAAAGGAATGGCTCTGTTACCTATGACAACGAGTGATATTGTCAAAATAACCACACCCATAATAATTCAAGTATCATATAGTAATATTTTCTGAAAAATTCAATGAAGATTGTGACATGACTTGTCCAACTGATTTTGATGCTTACAGAGAATGGCTCTTAATTTTAATAATACATGATTTGGAATGAACATGGAGCCTTTGATCTTAATTATAACCCCCCTCCCCCAACAAGTTGGGAAGGGGGGATACTGGAATCTGGATGTCTATCTTTCCGTCTGTAAACAGAGACTGTTTTCCAGGCATTTTTAAAAAGTGTTAGCCTTTACCACTAAAGTTACCATATCATGCATATATCTATCCATGGGATGAAGATGTCTTATTCGAATGTAAGGTCAAACACACTAGACAACAGACATAGTAGCAATATGGTTTCGCGGGTTCTAACCATTATTCCTTTCCAACGTAGAATCACATATCATGCATATAGATACCTTGAAACGAAGATGTTCTTTAAGTTATCAAATCTGGGGTCAAATGGTCAAAGGTCAAGTGCACTGGACATCAAAGTAACAATATGGTTTCTGGGCTTTCAGCGTTGTACTTTCCACACAAAGTCATCATATTATACATGTATACAAACTACCCATGCGTCGAAGATGATCTCTATTGAATTTGGGTCAAAAGGTCAAGCTCACTGGGCATTAAAGTTGCAGTATGGGTTTCTTTTTTAAAGTTTTGAACGGTTAACAACACCATTTGTGAGATTGAAAGTGATAATTTTCTTGTGATTTTGAATAGGAATCATATGCATATTTTGAAGATAGATAACATATGAACACAGCCTAGTGAGACTTAAAATGCAAATATGAGACTCGCCGTATGAGATATGATACCTTCAAGGTGAACCCGTTAAGGCCTGTGGGCCTCTTGTTTTTAAAACAATCTGTACCTAAAAACTATCGTTGATAGTACAAACTATCAATTTGGAACTCTTCAGTGTATGGACGTGAAAATAACCAACTTGATTTGATTTAGGATTTAATACTGTATGTAAAGGTAAGAAATGCAAGTTTTATTGTGATAGGGAGTTAGTAGGATGTCTAAGGTGTAAATTTGAAGCGGGCAAGATGCTAAGTTTATGCCATTTTAATCGCAACAAGCGGCCGAAGTTGAGGCAAGATTTCCCGAATCACTTTGTGTGACAGTCTGAGATTCTGAAGACGCGGGCGACCAGTCCAAATATCTCACTGAGATCCTCCACCCATCCACCTCCACCCCAAAATATGGACAATATTCGTAGAAGACAAAAATGGCATGGTACGAGTAACTGTTACAGTGATTTTAGTTCGTGTTAAATTCGCGAGACATTCGTAATTGCAGTTTTTGGCCAGAAAAAAATGAAATGATACATGTACATAATAAATGACGTTAACATACTGATAAGACCAAATAAATCAATTAAAAAAAATATCATCATCAGTGCCTCGGGGTAACCCAGGACTGAATCCCTTTTTCAAGCAGCTACATGCAAATTTCTTATCCAAGATCAATACATACCTGTATAAAACACGTCAGCGGAAATACCAGGGATTTTTAAAATCAAACATAATCACTGGTTCTTGAATCCACGGATCTGTATCTATTACTATGGAGCGCAAAATTAACATAAAACTTAAATAATTAGATACATCTTTGCATCAAATCATTTGATGCGTGCAGCACTTCAATAAAAGATCTATTCATATGATTAATGGTATCGCTGTGCGCATTGAATAAATATTTGATAACATTATCAGTTGGAGAGGTTATGTACGTACCAGCAGTACGTACATCAAAAGGATGTCAACAGACGATACCATCCAAAGGATGTCAACAGACGATTCCGGTTTGTGAGTTTTTATCCTTTAATATCAGTTTTGAACCCATTTACTGTTTAAAGTTTACTAAGTACTCTCAACCTATGTCTTAATATCGTCACCATGTAGACTGATATATGAGTGTGAAATAAGTGAAATTTCTTAATAGATCAACAAGCTAGCCAGGAAGCACGACTCTATGTAACATATTCCACTTTAAGTCAAAGTCAAAGTCTAAGGTTAATAAATCTGGTATTGAATGAAATGTCGTGTATGCATACGTATATCAAATATAAAAAAAAACCGACCCCCCAATAAACACCCCCCCAAAAAAACCAAAAACAAAAAAAACAAAAAAAAACAAAACAAAAAAAAAAAAAAAAAAACAACAAAAACACCAAACAAACAAACAAACAAACCATGACTTTCAAAATCAAAGGTATTTACTGCTTCTTGAATTCACAGATATATATCTACTATGGAGCGCAAAACTAACATATGTACATCATTATCATACGATAAGAACCAGTAAATACGTTTGCTTTTGAAAATCATGCTTATTTGATTACAAATATCAAAGCCCTATCCCTCTTACTTCAACAGATAATCTCCAGGTCTAAGTTTTTGAAAATCAGGTCAAAGTCCATTGCAAAAATCACTAGGTTCAATGATGCTTGAAGCATCTCTAATGAAATGCCAAAACCGTATCCCTCTTCGCCCATATCAAAGTTTTTGAAAAGTAGTTAAACGTCTAAGACCAAGGTCACTAAGTCAAAAAGTCTTGGTACCAAAAGAAAGAACTCATCACGAGGCATTTACCTGTGAAATATCAAAGTCCTCACTTGGTTAAAAAAAATATAGCCCTGTGGCAGGTTAAAGTTTTTGAAAAGTAGGTCAAAGTCCAAGGTCACTAAGTCAAATGTCTGGTACCAAAACAAAGATCTCATCATGAGGCATCTATATGTGAAATATCAAAGCTCTGTTCCCCTTGGTTCAAAAGATATAGCCCAGGATAAAGTTTTTCTTTAAAGTGTGACGCCGATCGACGCCGGGGTAATGACGACAGCTCTTCGGACAGTCGTTCCGGCGAGCTAAAAACGACGATGTATGTACCGGAAGACATCAAATAATGTCGGTTCTTACATCATCGTCGTTTTTCATTTGTTGAGACATGCTCATATTTCAATCTGTGTAGTAACGAATATTAAAATATATGTACATGTAACGTTTAAGGACCCTCTCTACACTGCACACAAAAGAGTTAGTAATTTTAAGGAATTAGAGTTATCTGCCCTTATATCTAAATTGAAATATATAGTAATATTGTGGGTATTACCAAAATCATATCAGTTCAAGCATTTGTAACATGTCAGTAGGTAAAGATAAGTTAACTGAACTCTTTATTGCATGTTTTGTTTTCTTCAAGAGAGCAATGGTGATTTCTTTTCATCAATACTTCATATTCTTTGAACATTTTTCCTGGGATAAATGGCCCGAACCATATATTAAAAACAACTTAGATAAACTTAATATTAACAGCTTAATGTGATTTAATTTTCTCAGTGTCTAAAAAATTATTTTTCGTTAGTGTATAGAGGGTCCTTAAGTTTAGAGTAAAATTCTAACAATAAATGGATTAAAAAAAACCTCCACGAGCCGGTTTTGCGTGTCCCCTTGTTGGAATGTCCGTACCCGATGGTATGCACATCAGCTTTTCTGCTAATCATTGCTGAACTGATGCGCGCTACAATTGAATTGTTGCTCTCTTGAAATGAATTGGCGCTATCAACAATATCAGGAAGGTGGTGCATTCTAGGATTCAATTAATGTGCACAGTAATTGGATTATTGCGCGCATCGTGTGATTGTGCGCATCAATCTGACTTCACCTCAGTTGTATCCTAGGACCCGTGCTTGTCGTCTCTATTTTATTTTTTAAAGATTGATGAAATCACTGTTCAGTATCTTCACTTCCATATCCTTTTATGTTGGTGTATCACTTGAATATTTACCTCATAAGGTGATTTTCGGGGAATGGTACCAGATTAGTCATTTCCTCTTGCATGTGCACAAATATCACGTGACTTAATGAACCACCTTTGCTTGAAGATAGAGTGCGGAACAGACTTGTTTCTTCATTCGATAGAGATGGCAGCTTTAAGTCTGGTACTCGTGAGCAGTTTATTGTATATTGGAGCGGTAGATTGTGGAGGTTCACCATCCAAATCGCGTCGGTCAAGTAGAGTGTGTTATTACGAAAATGTTGAAAATGCACATTTTAGCTACGATAGAAGTGATTGCAAAGGTAAGATTGCAGATTCATATTAATCAGACAAAGCAAACAAATAAAGTCGGCACATACGACTTCAATTTTTCAGGGATATGGGTGCATAAGGAATGTTTAGAAATTAATTATAAATCAATCCATACTTTTCTAATTTTTTACAATAGAGAACATACTCCGGTTGCGGTAGCTCAGTGGTTAAGTGTTCGCCTCGAGCTCGTACATGTAATAGGGAGGTCGTGATTTTGAGCCCCACTTGTTGGTAGGTGGGTATATTGCTAAAGGTGACTCACAACAATAAGATTTTATTTAATGACTCGTTTAAGCACCTCTTATGAAACATGATTTTCCCATCGAAAAAGTAATTATTATCTCTCAGTTATTTTATATGAAGTTTTTGTGATTTTATTCCGGGATGATGAAAAAGGTATTTTGTTTGGGGGAAAAAACCAGAATGCAAATTTCACTTATTTGATGCATGATATCAATATCTAATAAAGCATGCCAAAAGACTCAGGTTGATATTCAAAAAATTTTAAGACAAAATTACGAAAATTAAAAACTATTTTGTTACTATTTTCTTTAAATCTACAAATAAACTCTTTTTTGAAAATCATGTCAGTTAGAAAAAGGACATGCTAGACAAGTATGTTTTAAAAAGAAATTGAATTGAAATGACTTTTTTTTTTACATTTGAATTAAAAGAGAAAAAGTACCATTCCCGGTCAAAATTGACAGAGATTTCTTAAATAATCATATTATTGCTAATTGTATGCGCAGATCATCAATAAATAGTTCCCTATAAAATCATTTAATTTGTAAATCATTTTATATAGTTTTTTTTTTTTTAAAAATCATAATGTTCTCTATGACTTTGTATAATTTCGATTGGGCTTCGTTCAAGTTCGAAAAATCGCAATTTTGGTCACTTCATTTCAATTTTCTTTTGAAATACATTT
>CAJDSM010037401.1:0-14795 GCA_903981925.1 Ostrea lurida
CACTTGTTTGTGACGTCACAGTTGCTTCAGGCCAAAGTGCATCTCATGTACATGATTCATCAACATGCAAGTTTTATACATTATGCACATTAGAAAAAGGCACTCGGTAAGATAATATTGTTACATGGTTTGTAGTGATAATATTGGTTTATACATGGTCAGTAAATTTCCATATGGGGTGAGAGCGGAGGTTGACTTAATATGGTTTATACACTAGGTCAGTAAATTGAATGGAATTTACTGACCATGTATAAACCATATTAGGTCAACTACAACCATGTAACAATAATACATGTAATTTGTCTATTTCATTCTATGCTGAAAAAATAATAACACACAAAAATTTTAATTTTATATAACAGGTACAGTGTTGAAGATCTGGAGACTAAATATCTAGTGAATATGAAGGTGGAGATTTGTCTGGAGCATGGAAAGCCTTGTATGATATCCCATGATGTCGCAAGGATGTTTACCTGCCAAAAATTGCTGTGATTGGTCTGTTGAACTTTTCTGGTGTGTTGTGTTTCTTTTAAACATGTATTTTATTCTCTTGGTAAGGTTTATCTTATTGCTAAGCACAATATGGTCATAGAATATAAAAATGATCAATGTTTGGGGTTTTCATTTAAGTTCTGTTTTTCATATCGTAATTGTTTTTGAGCATGCAAATTTGAAATTTCTGTTGTTTTAATATCACATTTTTATGATAGGATTTTCCATCTCTGCGTGGTACAAAAACATGTCCCTCTCAGTGGGCTCAGCACTGTCTGTTACTTACCTCTCCATGCTGAAAGAGAGGCTGGGAATCACCAACTTCCTGCTACCAAAGGAAAACCAGTGTAACAGACAATCTGCCAGTTATCTACCACAGACTGCTGGTCAGGCGGGGTGGGCAAAAATCGGTGAGTAAGGGCCCAGCGGGGTGGAAAATTGGTGAGTAAGGGCCTAGCGGGGTGGAAAATCGGTGAGGAAGGGCCTAGTGGGATGGACAATTGGTGAGTAAGGGCCTAGTGGGGTGGACAAGTGGTGAGTAAGGGCCTAGTGGGGTGGACAAGTGGTGAGTAAGGGCCTAGTGGGGTGGAAAATCGGTGAGTAAGGGCCCAGCGGGGTGGAAAATTGGTGAGTAAGGGCCTAGCGGTGCTCTTTTGAATAGGTCTCTATTAATTTACTACAAATAAAAAAAAAATAATTTCATAATAACGAGCAATCAGAGATTTCTGACCTCTGCCAAGGTTACATTAAAATCTTCTGAATCCAGGATCCGGATCTGGATTAACACCAAAATTTAATGGGGACTTCTTTAGACAAAGATACATCCATGTACCAATTCTCAAAGCTATCTGACCGTTAGTTTTTGCATGAGGTTACATTATAGAATGAATGAATGAATCACCTCCTTGGCAGAGGTAATATGAAATGCATAAATGTTTCTCATTTTGTACTGGTTTGTATTGACAGACTGTCCCCTGGGTGTGGGTAACATGAGTGAGTTATCCAGCACTCTTCCCATCAGCTGCCACCTAATGAGTCACTGTACGGCTGTGGAATGTTGTCTGGATTTCCGGGATCCGCTACAACAGACGATTCATTTCTTCCTGGATTTGGATCTTTGTCTACAGACACTGAGAGTGGGAATAGAGAAACTCACATTCGAAAAGACGCTGTTTTCCTATCAGTATGGTAATGAAACACTATATGAAATGTTTAATTTTTAGTGGTCATTAGTTGGAAAACGATGTATGCAAAAAGATGTTTAGGATTTCATTAACCTTTTGTACTTGATGAATTATCTTAATTGTACATTAGGTGTTGAAGACAGCTTCAGTTTAAAGGATGTGGTTCAGATTCAGTAAGTATGGGAATGTAATTTATTACTATTCTCCCAAGAAATTAATATCTGTCATTCATAGTACTGTGTATAAACATTTGTCACATTCCGCTGTTCAAAAATCAGGAACTCCGAACTGATCCTACAAAAGCCTGTTGTATGCCACCATTGAATTGTGTTTGAACAGGTACAAAATAGAAGATGTTGATAGAAGCTACCTGGAGTTAACTGCAAAAGTAAAGCTATGTTTGGAGGAGAAAACCTGTCTGTACGAGTCTCAGTTGTTCAACAAACAAAGGATACCCAAACCTGGGTGTAACTGGAACCTGAACTTCACTATACCAGGTGAGAAACAATTACAAAGACATTCGCTGTGTTCATCCTCAGTGAACAGTACCGTAATTTCTCTAATTTTTCGACACTAGAATACACACTTTTTCAGGATTTGCAAAAAGTGTCGAAAAATTAAAAATTTGAAAAACTTTTGGTATGATTTCCTTACCGGAAAGACTCGATATCTATAAGGCCAGTAAGTACGAATTTTTCAGGAACATACACAAGTGTACGGGCCGGTTACAACTCAGTGTAACCCGAATAATTAATTCCAGTCGTTATATTCCGCTCACTCCATAACCTCAGCGACGGAGAAAATCCAGTTAACTCTCGGAGATCTCTGGAGATCTCGGAGTTTATTTTGTTTGTTTCAAATATATTTGATTTTGCTTGTTGTCTGTGCTTATCATCATTAAAAACATAAGGGTTGTGAACTGTAAGAAAATGACGATATTACGACAAACGATGAAGATTGCCATATACGAATGTGGAATAGAAACGGAACGATTATCAAAGCGAAAGTGAAAGAAAATGGCGGATCCAATAGTACACGCGCTTTCACGTTGGTAGGATGGTATACAAACACAAGAAATAAGAAAAAAGACGAAAACAGTGAAGAATTACAGGCATTAAATAAGATAAATACGAGAATGTGGAATAGAAAACGGAACAAGTTATCAAAGCGAAAAGTGAAAGAAATGGCGGATCCAATAGTAACACGCGCTTTCACGTTAGGTAGGATGGTATACAACACGGCTGACACACAAGAAATAAAGAAAAAAGACGAAAACAGTGAAAGAATTACAGGCATTAAAGATAAGATATAATCATTTAGCGTCATAGTCTTTTAAACAGTTAGAATTATAAAAACTGATATTTTGCCAAAATTCAGAAAGTGTCGAAAAATTAGAGCGTCGGTAAAAATTAGAGAAATTACGGTAGGGCATATGGTTTGTGGCAATTTTTGTTGTTGTTGGTGTTTGCTTTACATTATTCAGACATTTTACTGCACATTCTCCGAAATGAGATTAAATGATGAGTTTGTGATCATTTTTATTGAACACTGAAATGGATTTACTGTTCCAGACTTGACAGAACTTGTGTATCAATTCCTGAATATTCCAATATATCTATTCAAAAAAAAGCTAGATACATTATAATGCACAGAAGTCTAAATGAAAGTCAGGTCATAATCTATGTCAATTTAAAAATAGTTTGTCTCAATTGCACAATTCTAAATGATCTTTAAGATACATATTTAAGTCAAAATAAGCTTTCATTTTCTTACAAAAAAATTTTGATATGGCTTCATTTTAGGATTATAGTACTTATGATAGAATTGAATTTGTATGGCTTTTATAGATTATACATACATTTCCATATTTGCATAAATATTTCCTATAATAAAAAAATATGATATATTTTTTCAAAAGTAGGACATGTACATGTGTTTTTTCATACAGATTTCTCCCTGGCAAACTGGTACAACAAAATAGGTGCCACAATTGGATCCAGCTGTCCATTCTGAATACTGCAAACTACTGGAGGAACTGGGGATTGCTAAGTACATGCAGGAAGTTCCCTGTCAGAGGTCTGGTTCTGTCTACAGTCCCTCTGTCAATGGATGGAAGAAAGTTCACATAAACCAATAGCTTTTTTTCCATTCATAAATTATATATGAATTGTAAAATTATTTTAAAATTGTGCCACATTTCAATTTATATATTAATTTATTTTTAGACTGCCAGATGGAGTAGATAGTGGCATCCCTCCAGATTCCGGTGGACATCCCTTGTAAGGACACGTTACTCCGTCAGTTGTTGTATGGACGTTGGATTTATGAAGACATCGGTTTGAGACTTACCTCACTTTTGGATGCCTGTAACTACTTGGATGGAAGTGGGCATTGAGAAGTTGTCATTCAACATCACCCCTGCTTAAAGGATGTGTCCTTCGTAACTATTGAGATTAATTATTGCTTTACTGTGAAATATTCGAGTTAGTTAAGATTTAGAGTTGACACTTTAGTTATGCTATGCTTTTCGTGATTATTTCAGATAAAGGAACAACTTCTACTTAAACAGTGTAAGTTGCATCGAGAAGTCTCACTGTTTTTTAGCAATATTATTTTGTGCTCTTTTTTAGAATGAGGATGGGTGTGTGTGTCTACTCTTTTTCTTGTCTTTTCCATCTTTATTTGTCTGTAACTTTACGTTGGACGTGTTAAGACAATAATAGCCCACTTTGTTAAGTAAAGGTCCATTATGCAGAGTACTTAAGGTCAATGTCATTCATTATGCGTCAAATTTGCCACATTGTGGAAGCACTGTGTCTCACAAACACATTTTGTTAATCTTTCTAAAATCTGTTGTTTATTGATGAATTTGTACATGGCTTCCCGACTTTGGTTGTAGTTACATGTTGGAAGATTTGACTATGAACGACCGTTACGGTTTCTTTTGACAGCTAAAAGCTTGCTT
Organism: Ostrea lurida; assembly: GCA_903981925.1. NCBI lineage: Eukaryota > Metazoa > Mollusca > Bivalvia > Ostreida > Ostreidae > Ostrea > Ostrea lurida. The sequence continues at coordinate 4,642 of CAJDSM010037401.1, forward strand.
TGAGGCGTCTGATGATCCAACTGCTTTATTAACATTGATGTCTTCAAGAACACGTTGGTGCCCAAATCAATCTGTGACTGGACTGAAGGATTTTCTACACCAAGTAAGACATCAATGTTTAGTTAGAAATGAATCGCTGTGCATTTACAAAGATACATGTTTATGTATATTGCTTTCCACCTTGGCAGATTTTGATCTGGGTTCGTGGTACAACAGTCTCGGAATCCGCCCAGGGTCTGTTCTCTCTGCGGCCAACAGAAATAAGCTGTTAAATGAGCTGGGAATTAAGTTTTACCTGAGTACAAATCCCTGTTCATTTGCGTCTCAGACGTTTAATCCAGCTAACAGTAAGGGATGGAAAAACGGTAAGTATTGCTATTGTTGTTAGAAATAAAGATGACATTTGTTCTGAAATTGACATTGCTGTACCACGAGCATTTCATTGAAAGCTTTATAGTGATCCCTCACTTTTGTAGATTGTAAGAAGGACTTGACTGGTAATCTCCCTGTCTTACCGTCCCATGTGAGATGTAATGTCCCCTCCTTCTGTACGGGAGTCACTTGTTGTATTGAGGAGATGAACGTGTTACGGACTCACATCACTGTCGCAGTGGAGCTGGATGACTGCAGTCATGTTCTGACATTCCAAGTGGAACAACTCAAAATCAAAATACACCTCCATGATTACTCATTTGGTAAAAATCAAAATTAACAGAACTCTTGATCTGGAGTGTTACTTTTGTTTGTCTAAGGAATTAAGTTGATGGTAAAGTTTGTCTTATGTTATTAGGTTATAACACATCTGTAACTTTGTGTAGATTATGCTATATAGTATATACCTATTAATATATTTTGCTGCTAAATTCAATCCTAACTTAATTCATCACTTGATGAGTATGCTTTTGATTGTGTTTTTAGGGTTAATTTATAAAAAGTGTTAAGCTTATAGTATGTTTCTCAACCATTTACTTATATGAAATTATTCAAATGGAGGATTATTATTATCAATTATCATATAAGACTTTGCCGCAGCTTTCCTATTTTTGCACAAACATCTCTTTAATTTCACAGGCACAACAGAGAAAAGATACTTGATGAGTGTAATCCAGTTTGAGTAAGTGTTTTAAGATTTTCTAGGAATCACTTGAAATATCAATGCTCAGAATGTTTTTTGTCTCTTTGATTGAAGTTTAGATTTGAACAGTGTTAGCAACACTTTCTGTAGAATCATTATGTGGAATTGAATTTTGTGTTTTGAGGTTTAAATTTAAATTCAATAAATATGATTGAGGAGTTCTTATTTTTTATTGAAATTTAGATTTTTCTCTTGGGAAGAATTTAAATTCATGGGTATATACCATGAAAACAGAAATATCTTCCAATGAAAATTCATGATTAACAGTATATACAGAATATACATCTGTATTTACAGGAATATGACGATGAAAATATATCTGCTACATTATTACAATATTAAATTTTATACTATGAATAAATTCTCATATCTTGGACAATTTTCATAATTGTATTATGTATGCAAATGTATGTATTATACTAATTAACTGTTGTTTTAACCGAATCTCAAATGTTTTTAGGTTTAAAATTGATGACATCCCTTCAGAGAAAGCGTACAGAATCTCGGCCAGTCTGAGTGTGTGTTTCGGAGTAGGACCTTGTACCTTAGATTCCCTGGAATTGCTGAAGGATTTTAAACTTCCTAAAACTCTGTGTGAATGGGGTACCGGCTTTGTGATAGGTATGCATGGCACAACTTTGTTATTCATCTTCACTTCAAAACTTTCTGTGAAGATTGATTGCCTTACGCCCCCTCCACACTTTTTTATTTACAATTATCAAAAACTGGTCATGATAGCCTTGGCATTTAAGGAGCATGTTTTGCAACTGCAAGGGCCTTGTTCAATTCTTTCTCCTAGTGTTGCGTCAAATCTAACACGTTTATCATAGGCTTTGAAAATGCTCAGCATTGGAAATGAATGTCACAGGTCTTTCAGATATGACCTTAAGATGGAGGTTCCTTGTCACAGTAGGCATTGGCATGATAGAGAACTCTCTCTGCTAAGGCCCAGACTACAAAGTTGTGGCACTTCAGCTATAGCTGAAGATCTCTCTATATGATTTAATAAAAACAACATTATACAACTAAACAAAATTAATATGAAAAAATGCTGAAACCCTATCCATGAGAAATGGAGATTTGTATTGTATCCTTGGTGTAATATTCTCTGTAGATAATCTGATGTCTAATTTCAGATTTCTCTGGAAGCTCCTGGTTGTTGGAAAAGGGTTTGAGCATTGGTTCAGCACTCTCTACAGCTGATGCCGCTGACCTGCTATCAACATTAGGAGTGCAGGATTTCCTTAAGACAGCTGATCAGTGTGACAGGAAGAGTTCCCTGTACAATCCTAATAATCAGGGGTGGAAAAATGGTCAGTTTTTTTCAGGTCATCTGAGTAAACTCATGTTGTGTCTGTCATCATGAGATGTCCAATGTGTGTTTAAAATTGAATATTTTTAACATCTTTTTGAATGACTAAAATTCCAGTTCATTTCAATGTTTGAAGTAAGGATGAAAAAATTGTAAATTTTTCACGACTGATATTAGAATATTTTTATATTGTTGCTGAATATTAGAATTTGGCTAGATATTCAAAAAAGGATTTTTTTTTTCAAGATTTTGTAGACTAATAATACTTTCAACCAATGCTCAGGTGACTGATAAGGCCTGTGGGCCTCTTGTTGAATATGAACTGAGATACTTTCCTATATTAGAGTGTCCTACTGCTGCTGTTCCCCTGTCCTTGCCCGGCTCCATCTCGTGTCAGATCCCGCCGACGTGTACAGGGATTGACTGCTGTGCTGAGATAGGATTCCTGGCTGGTAGAACCATCAATGTACAGGTTCTGCTGGATCCTTGTGAAGCCATAATGAGTCTCAACATAGAAAAGATACAGTACAATTTGACCCTCTTTGACTATGACTTTGGAACAACAGATCATTTCACACTGCAGGGTGCCTTCAGAATTGAGTATGCATGCTTCATTTCAATGATATATTATTTGCATTTACGCATTTATATGTTAATGTATGATTTTTGATGGAGTGTAATATATAATTTTGTTCCCAATAGTTTCAACATCCAGAATTTGGTAATGAAAAGAAAGTATTTGCTGAATATGAATCTGAGTTTGTGCTTGGAATCCTCCGACCCTACAGCCTGTGTGTACTCAGTCGCTATCTTCAGAAACACTCTGCTCCCAAAGAAACCATGCAGCATGAACCTAGACTTTATCAATCCAAGTAAGATAGAGTGATAAATAAACTGGACATGTACGATAACAGTGTTTATATATATTAGGGTTTTTTTTGTTTTATTTTTTTTTTTACAGAATTGTACATGTGCAGCTGTTATTAGTAAGATTTTGTCTCTCAATTATACAATTATTTTGAAGGTTTTGATCTGGCATCTTGGCAGTCCCTGAATAACTTTGGTGCGACCTTAACCCCTGAGGAGAGTAAGTTCCTGTGGAGAGAGATCGGTATTGAGGAGTACATGGGGACCAGTTGTTCCAAGTCAACCCCACCCTACAGTCCACAGACACACCCGGGCTGGAACGTCCCAACAGGTAAGGTTATGGATACAAGTAATGGTAAGGTGTTGAACAATTTTTTCAAAGGGGTCATTAAAAGACAAATCAGTTTCAAAATTGTAATCAAAGTGACCATCTTTTGTTTGCAAGATGCTCTATTTGCTATTTTATTGAATATACAAGCTTTCAAAGTTATCTTCAGTATTTTTACATTCAGTACACTTTAGTAAATTCATTTTAAGCATGAATTTCTATACTTATTTAGCCATGTTAGAGAGTAAGTTTGCTGTAGTATATTGTATATGACTATGATATTGAGGAGTAAGTCCCGCTTGTGATACTGTTACATCAGCTTCCAACTGTACAGTAAAAAATTGTAACCATTTTGTAACTCAGTCTGACCAGTTGTGATCTGGAGTCAATTAGGTTACCAACTTTACTCCATTTTTGAAATCAGAAAGTCTCTTTAAGTGGAGGAAAAAACTCCGTTCATTAACTGTGTAGAAGGTATATAAATGAACCTCAACGATGATCTACTGATTGATAATATACCAAAATTATGAATAAGGTGCACGAAAGACTAAGCTGGCAATTAGACATGTTTCTGAGTAGATGCGTACATGGAAAGGCTAAGCAGATACCGAGTGAAAATGAATATGGTGTATATACACATTAGTTCTTATTGTTATTCATATGTTTCTATTATAAATTCCTTCAAGTTCCGTGACTTAGTCTTTGATAGCGGACCCTCTGCTGATTAGTGGTATTATTGATGATTTATACATTATTAGAAAACACCACAATAGTCTGCCGAAGCAACTTACCTATAAAGTGACAATGTAAAAAAAAACCACCTGACATCATTGAGACAACACGCTAGAAGGGCAAGTTATACAAAATTCAAAAGATTCAAATAAACAAAATTTTTGTCATGTCCCTTTGATTTGTCGATGATGAATTATGCGAGTTCATTCTTTGGATAAGAGTTTTTGAGAGTTATGTATTTCATAAATACCATGAAAATATAAAGAACGTTTATGCCTCTTGCGAAGTTAAATATCTTATCCGGCATATAGAGCATATAAAAATGGCAAAAGTTTAAACCTCACATTATCAACTAATCAATCTCATGGCATTGCTATTCAAATTAGATCATAGACTGGAAAGATTGACTACAAGCTCATGTAACAGAACAGTTGCCTTTTTAGGTTATTGTTTGCCCCCACACCTATCAATAGGCAGTAACTTATATCCCATATATTTTTTACCAGCTTGTAATTTTCAAGTTTTAGAGCAATGTAATTATTAATTTCATTTGTCGCCTAAACCGTGGCGCTCGGACAGAATTTCCTTGGTTACCCCAGGGTTGTTTCTATGCGTATTGCTTTCCATTTTATTTCTTGAAATATTTTTAATACAAAGATTGCATATTAGCTGATGCTTGTAAATAGTATTTCTGATATTCTGGTTTGGTACCGCAGTTAGCGGTATAAGAGTGGTCAGATCAAGTGAAATAAGAATACTCCCAATTGGATTTGAATTTGAAATGTACCTTGGTTATTCAACTTGGGCGACCGGCGTGGGGGCGTTATTATTTATTTTTGTTGCGTGAATTAGTTGTTCCTGAGAGAGGAAGAAAATTTGGACTCCCCCTCTCCCAAGAACGTTGATTCATAATAGGGTTCCTTATACACCCAAGGTTAATCGCCCCTTTTACAATTTCTCAAAAGTTGTCAAGCAACTCTCGCTATTAGTTGTTTTAACTAACTATTGATTCATCTATCACACCATTTTTTAACCAAATTTTTCGTTTGTTTTTTCGTTTTTTTTCCTGCGCACACGGCGGTTGGATTTATTATTAATCAATCTATTATTTTCCTTAAGAATATATACGAGAACTATGACAGTCTTTAGACCAGGCTTATGATCGCCTTAACAGCATAGAACGAAAAGACAGGACCCAATAAATTTTCCCGATCATATGGCTATTCCTAGGCGGTAAAAAACATTCGAATCAAGTTTGGGCAGATAGTTTCAAATGGGTGATTTCTTGGGTAAATAGAAATTTAGTCTGATCCGGCTATCCTGCACCTTTACCGTATTTTTATGACCAAGAACTCAGAAACAAAAAGGAATGTGCCTCGGGCGACATTTAGTAAACTTGGTCTTGTGTGTTTATGCCTTCCTACATATACGCCGTCTATTAACTCTATTATGTGTAATGATTAGGAGTGAAACTGAGTGGTTTAAATATCGTATGGCTGATTGTGTGGGTTCGGGTAGGTACTTTAGGACACTCAATTTGATATTAATTCAGTTATTTATGCTGCAAGAGCCCACATAGTATCTCATTTAAAAATTAATAAAAGACAGTATTACTAGTAGATCTCAAAATATCATCATTTTTGTGACAAATATCTTGTGTCAACTATGACTTCAAATTATGTGTTTTTTATGTATTTACGTAATTTAATTATGTAATGGAAAAATAGGAGCTGTAAGTTAATACAGAAGCCGGACTTTATTCATGACAAATAGATTAGGGGTTATTTATTTCTTCCAATAATAGTCTTGATTTGATAACAATTTATGAGAACAACAAAAAAGGGGCACCCTGTACGGGCTTAAACCTCGTAATATGTCCTTCGATACATTATCAAGAAGTTACTTATAAACCATGTGGCATTCTTTGGGTTTCTACGTTTTCAGGGGCGGTTGTTCATACATCTGTTACCGCGGGCATGTAAGAGGTGGACGTATATGTAACTGACTTTGCCAATATGGATCAAATGGTCAGGTTCTCGTTAACAAACTCAAAAACTAGTATCGAATCCACAACGTTCCGGTCAATGGCCTAGTTCGTGTTATGTTAACACCGAACACAGATTCTCTGTATGAAGCAGGATGATCCCTAAAAAAATTTTGTAGATGGCGCCCGATGCATATTTATCAACGAGTGTGGGCCCATATAGACACCTACTATAAGTCAGAACTTTGAACCTTACAATACTCTACTTATTCTAAATTGATTCCAGTGTGTCAAAGGAGGTCAGCCTTTTCTCCTGAGGAGCTAACAACGATTTGTGCGAAATGATTAGAAAAGTGCTAATTGAGAAGTGTTATCTATTGATAGAGAAAAGAAAATAGCCAACAGTTATTTGATCAGGCGCGTCAAATACATCCAGGTAAACAGTCGACACTGCTTGACCCACATTTCTACGATTCTGAATCATGACTACGGACATTTGTTACAACACATATAGACTTTGAATGTTGATATTATTAATTTTTTTAGATGGTGGCACCGAAAAGCCTGTCCATAACGGTTCCAGCCCTGCCAGGTTGTCTACTCACTCAGCTTGGAAACTCTCTGGCTCAGTGCTCTGCTGTGAATGTTGTACAGATCTTGACTTGTTTGGGGAAAAACATCAGTCCAAACTGAAGTGAATGTGTACAGGTGCAGGCAGGAAAAGTGTTATCAGGTGGAGAAAAATTGGAAATAGTTGATCCTGATTACATGAATTTGAGGTTCTCATGACAATTGGCCCACAGACAATCAAATACAGAATGTTCCAGTGGGTGTAGGAGTAGCGAGTAAAGTGAATTTCCATATCATTTGAAAGAGGCGGAGATTTGTGCTCATTTTTCAGAAAGAGAAAAAAGACGCCCCCTTCCCATGAGATAGTGTAAGGCCCATTGAGACCAATAATTAAGTCAACAGTAGTACTAGTGTTTGTTGTACGTTACGTATAATTATGTTTCTTCTCAGGTACAAAATGGAATTAGTAAACCTCCGGAGGAAGGGCCTACCAAGTGTCGTAGGTTGAAGTCCTTCAATGTATGGGAGTTTACGACCAACATACACTGTTCTCAAAGTATTGTAGAAACTTCAGTGACGCTGTTTTTGGGAGAAAACGGGTGGATTTCTCGAGAAGTGTGTGGACATGGGTTAAACTTTCGCCAATTGTGGACAAAAGACCAGCACTTAAGATTCCTTTGCAGGAAATCTGCAACTTCATAAACCAAAGCTTTGCCATACCAGTATATTGTTCAAGACTATGGGAATCCAAAGATAGTATCAATCTAGAAGAGCAAAATTAATATGATTTTCACAATTGACATGAAATTAATTTTCCTTCTCTTTATTTTAGTTTAAGGACCCCAAATGTGATCTGATGATTTGAAGATCTAGTATATTTATATACATAGTAGTTTATTCAATATTTTTAAAGTATTCTTATGCTTACCAAAAATAAGTTTCCATGATGATTGATTATTGATCTTTTCCTCCTTACAAAGAAGGTTATACGATCTTCCACAACCCTTCTTTCTTCGCCAAATATATCGTAGCAAAAGAGACCTGATTTTATAGTAAACCGCAATCAAAGGGTGTTATTGAGCAACTTTCTACCATCATGCTCTGCTTTCCGTCTGAGCAGGATTTACTGGAAACTCTCGGGTAGGCAAAAAGACAAGCGTTTATGATAAGGGGAATGGGCCTTCACGACGGTAGGTGCAAAGTCGTCTGCTAACCGAAGACCCATGCTGACTACACTGGCAACATACTTCAGGCATTTAGCAGTTACTTTATATAATCTTGGGATATTTATTCTTATGTTTATGCTATCTCATTGTACATTTGATTATATTTAGAACAAACAACTCTAGATTATGCTGATTGAATTCTCGAAGAGTACATAAATCTTTCACAGTATTTGTTCCCGATTTTTCTACGGAGATGTTACCAGGGTGGGGGTGGGGTAGCTGAGGGGTTGGGCCCACGTATAACAAGGAAAAGTCACGATCTCTATCAAACTAATTTATAATTCCCTCTTATTATCACAGATTACCGTCCAAATGTTACATAAACTAAACAAAAAAAAAGGCTGTGTTAGGAGACAATGTTCTCCGTTGAATAGATCCAGTAGGACTCTCTGTATAGGGGCCGGCTGGCCACAGTCGCCAGGCTTTGGACCAGAGGCGAGGAGTTTCTTGTCGGGTTTGTGTCCTCTTCGGTTTTTATAAAAAAACTGTTCAGCATGCGCGAGGGGTGTAATTACTTTGATAAAGGCTTGCGTTGTTTTTTTTTTATAGTAACAGTAGACCAAAATTATTTAATTGTGTTCTGATTTTTCATTTTGTGTGTTGTATTGGACCTAAACTAATTTTAAGGTTATCCTAATAGAATCTCATCTCAAGGTGGTAGGTGGAGGGCCCACACAATATCAGCTTGTTAACTCTACTATTTTTTTTTTGTCAGATACGCAACTTGTGTGCAGATTCTGAAAGAAAAGTTCAAGTTTGAGCTATCCCTCATCAATTTCGGCCTCAGCTATGGTTATATTAATGGGTACCTAGGTGTTGTTTTTTCGAAAGCCGCTTTTATTTAAGTACAACAGGAAAAGAGAATCAGCATAGACCATAAGAGGTTTGTTAGCTTTCTCCGATTAAATTATAAACCATAAATGAAAGATTTAAGTATTAGTATTCATATTTATAAGATATTTCTATATTCAATATTTAGTTCTTCATATAATTGTGTTTTATGATTACATATATATGAGGTTGGGCGGAGGTGTTCTTGATGACTCAAATATAGGTGTGTCGGGTCTGCTTCACGTTTGTCTAGCATACGTTTGGCTGTCTATTATCGTCTAGTTGTGTATCAACCTTCATTTTCATGATCTATGATTTGTATCATATTCAATTTGACTTTATTTGGGTTACCAAGAGGCAGTTCCATTGTGTGTTGTGGTCAAAATTTTTGGTTTCGATAAACTTAGGGATTTTGTCAGAAATAAGGCGCTGCTGCGAAACCGGGAGTGGGGTGTATAAGTCCCGCGCCGTTTATATTACCAGTCTGGTCGCAGGCTTTTAAAGGTCTTTTTGTTTTCGCGATCTACACAGACTCTATTCTCTAGCGAGGAGGTCGATATTGCCTATCGTATTTGCAAGTTTCCTAAGGGATGCCTTTTTCCTAAAGCATATTGGACGACTCTCAGAAAGAATTGAAGTCGGTATTATTGTCTCAATATACTCCTATATCATATGTGCCAATATATTAGGCGGGCCAACCTGATCCCCTTGCGGCCATCTCGGTCTATTTACGGAGTAGAAAATAGTCCTGTGGGCCGACAATCCCGGCCAGAATCATGGGAAATTATGAGTAATGCAAATAGCACAGCGGGTTGCTGGCAGCGTTGGAAGCATTGTAAGTCTATAATGATAGTAAGCAAAGCAACTCTGGTTGAGCATTGAAGTGTATGAACTTTTTGGAGTAAGATTTTTTATGATATTTTTTTACTCACTGAGAAATACGACATATTTGGTACGTAGTCATAAAATAACTCAGTTTTTTGTATGATACACATTTAGATATCTCATAAAAGATCTGAGTGGACAGCGACAGTACCTGGTGGATGTTACACTGATCGTGTGCTTCAGTGACTCAGCGTCATGTGCGATCAGGAACAACATACTACAGAACTATTTAGTGACCAAACCAGTGTGTGCGTGGTACACAGGATTCACAAACCCAGGTAACT
>CAJDSM010037405.1:59-11540 GCA_903981925.1 Ostrea lurida
AAGGAAAGAGAATTTAAAAAAATAACAAGAGGCCCATGAGGCCACATACGCTCACTGAGCACTGCTTCACTAAGAAGAGCAGTTAGTAGCAACTTTATTCCTGTATGTGGCCCCACCCAAAACCTCGGAGGGTATTATTTCTAAACAAACTTTAAATCTTACCATATCAGGAAGCTTTCAGGTAAATGTCTACTCGTCTGCGTTCAATGAATAAAGTTTTAAAAAGAATTTCCCTATATAATCATATGTAAAACTTTGATCCCCTACTGGGGCCCCATTGTACCCTGGCGGTCATTGATTTGAACCAAACTTGAATCTCCTCTATATCAGGAAGTTTCATATAAATTTCAGCTTTCCGTCCAGTGGTTCTTGAGAAGATTTTAAAAGATTTTCCCTATATAGTCATATGTAAACTTTGATCCCTAGGCTATGGGGCCCCATCGTACCCCCCGGCGGTCATGATTGAATCAACTTTTAAAATATCCACAATATCAGGAAAGCTTTCATATAAATTCCAGCTTTCTGGTCCAGTGGTTCTTGAGAAGATTTTTAAAAGATTTTTCCCATATAGTCATGTAAAACTGAGATCCCTATTGGGGCCCATCGTACCCCCGGCGGTCATGATTTGAATAAACTTTAAAATATCCACTATATCAGGAAGCTTTCAATATAAATTCCAGCTTTTCTGGTCCAGTGGTTCTGAGAAGATTTTAAAAGATTTTCCCTATAAATAGTCATATGTAAAACTGAGATCCCCTATTGGGGCCCCATCGTACCCCCGGGGCCATGATTTGAATAAAATTTTAAATACATCACTACTATATCGGGAAGCTTTCATATAAATTCCAGTGGTTCTTGAGAAGAAGATTTTAAAAAGATTTTCCCTATATAATCATATGTAAAACTTTGATCCCCTATTGGGGCCTCATTGTACCCCCGGGGGTCATGATTTGAATAAACTTGAATCTCCTCTATATCAGGAAGCTTTCATATGAATTTCAGCTTTTCTGGCCAGTGGTTCTTGAGAGAAAGAAGTGTTTAAAGATTTCCCCATATAATTCATATGTAAAACTTTGATCCCCTATTGGGGCCCCATCGTACCCCCGGGGTCATGATTTGAACAAACTTGAATTCTCCTCTATATCAGGAAGCTTTCATATAAATTTCAGCTTTTTCTGGCCCAGTGGTTCTAGAGAAGAAGCTTTTTAAATAACACCACCCAATTTTTGCATTTTCGTGATATCTCCCCTTTGAAGGGGCCCAGTTCTTCATTTGAACAAAATGTGAATCCCCTTCACCCAAAGATGATTTGTACGAAGTTGGTTAAATTTGACCCAGTGGTTCTTGAGAAGAAGTCAAAAATGTGAAAAGTTAACGGACAGAGATGACGGACAACAGATGATCAGAAAAGCTCACTTGAACCTTCGGTTCAGGTGAGCTAAAAACACTATGCCCCCAAATTCCACATGCCAGTGGAAAGGATACACATGTGCAATAATGAAAGCTTTATCATTTGCTATTTAAGTTATGGCCAATGTTAAAAGTTTTGGAAAGCAGGTCAAATTTCAAGTCAGGAGGTCTAAAATGTTAGTACTTATTGAATGGGCTTATCATAAGAAATACACATGTGAATATGAAAGCCCCATCACTTGCCATTCAAAAGTCATGGCCAATGTTAAATTTTAGAAAATAGTTCAAGAGGTCAAAAAAATTTGTATCACAGAAAGGTTTGTCATAAGGAATACGAATGTGAAATATCAAAGCCCCATCAATTACCATTCAATAGTTATGGTTAATTTTAAAGTTTTTTGAAAGCAGGTCCAGTGTCAGGCGGTCAAAAATTTCAGTTAGTTATTGATAGGGTTTGTCATAAGGAATACACTTTGAAATATGATTACATATTACACTTGGTAAATTTAGGGACATCAGGAACTTGCATGTGAAATATCAAAGCCCTAGTACTTAATTATTCATTCAAAGTCATAGCCAATGTTAAAGTTTTGAAAAGTAGGTCAAACTTGAAGGTCAAGACGGTAAAAACTTTTGTTACCAATGGAAAGGTCTTGTCATAAGGAACAAACTGTGAAACATTATAAGAGGAAGATATCCATTATTTCTTCAAGGTCAGAATCATACTTCATGGGTAATAATGAAGGAAAATTGGTGTTAATTAATGAGGCTATGGTTTATCGTTGTCATACTTGCATGAGTGATGTAATTTGGATACATGCTGACATGATTTGTAAATCATCGGACCTACATTTTCCACATAAACAAAACAGGCCTAGGCAGTAGACTTTGGTTATGGCAATCTGCTTTTCCATCAGAGAGGGTGTCCTTTGTTTAATGATTACTCAATCCTGACCGACAACTACAATGGACGTGAATAGAGGACTGATACATGGACGTGAATAGAGACTGACAGATACAATGGACGTGAAAAGACTGCAATACAATGGACGTGAATAGAGACTGGCAGATACAATGGACGTGAATACGAGACAGATACAATGGACGTGAATAGAGACTGACAGATACAATGGACGTGAATAGAGACTGATACAATGGACGTGAATAGAGGACTTGATACACATGGACGTGATAGAGACTGACAGATACAATGACGTGAATAGAGACTGACAGATACAATGGACGTGAATAGAGACTGGCAGATACAATGGACGTGAATAGAGACTGGCAGATACAATGGACGTGAATAGAGACTGACAGATACAATGGACGTGAATAGAGACTGTACAATGGACGTGAATATGAGACTGATACAATGGACGTGAATAGAGACTGACAGATACAATGGACGTGAATAGAGACTGACAGATACAAATGGACTGAATAGAGACTGACAGATACAATGACGTGAATAGAGACCTACAGACACAATGGACGTGAATAGAGACCTACAGACACAATGGACGTGAATAGAGACCACAGACACAATGGACGTGAATAGAGACTGACTGTACAAGACGTGAATAGGGACCTACAGACACAATGGACGTGAATAGAGCCTACAGACACAATGGACGTGAATAGGGACCTACAGACACAATGGACGTGAATAGAGAAAGACAGATACAATGGACGTGAATAGAGACTGATACAATGGACGTGAATAGAGACAGATACAATGGACGTGAATAGAGACAGATACAATGGACGTGAATAGAGGCTGACAGATACAATGGACGTGAATAGGGACTGACACAATGACGTTGAATAGAGACTGACAGATACAATGGACGTGAATAAAGACTGACAGATACAATGGACGTGAATAGAGACTGACAGATACGATGGATGTGAATAGAGACTGACACAGAGACAACGGACGTAATAGAGACTGACAGATACAATGGACGTGAATAGAGACTGACACAGATACAACGGACGTGAATAGAGACTGACACAGATACAATGGACGTGAATAGAGACTGACAGATACAATGGACGTGAATAGAGACTGAACAGATACAATGGAACGTGAATAGAGACTGATACAATGACGTGAATAGAGACTGACAGATACAATGGATGTGAATAGGGATGGACAGATACAATGGATTGTGAATAGAGACTGACAGATACAATGGATGTGATAGAGACTGAACAATGGACGTGAATAGGACAGACAGATACAATGGACGTGAATAGAGACTGACAGAATACACATGGACGTGAATAGAGACAGAACAATGGACGTGAATAGAGACTGATACAATGGACGTGAATAGAGACAGATACAATGGACGTGAAAGAGACAATACAATGGACGTGAATAAAGACTGACACAGATACAATGGACGTGAATAGAGACAGACAGATACAATGGATGTGAATAGAGACATACAGATACAATGGATGTGATTAGGAACCGTAATGGAATGACAATGAATAGGGACCGACATCTAAGTACAAAGAGTGTGGAACAAAGACCACCAGCTACAATGGATTTGAACAGAGACCAAACGATACAGTGAAAGTGTTTACAAGGAACCAATAGGTGTGATGGTTATTATTGTTTACCAACAGGTATAATTAGATTTGAACAAAGACCAACAGCTACATTGGATTTGAACAGAGAACGACAGGTACAATGGTTGTGAACAAAGACAATTTGTTAGATCAGAAGTAGGACGTTTTCAGAATATGTTTATCTATTTTTTGACATACACCGTTTTGGAACTGTCATGGGTGCCACTATGGGAATGCTACTTTGTACTTTGTAGAGGAATTTGGGAGATGGACCGGGTCTCTAACACTCACCCCCACCCCTTTTCTAACTTCTTTTTCTTCATTCCACCATCGTATTTCCTTGTTCCACCCACCCCCTCCCACAGTGTAGATAAGGACTGCACAAAATATTGATATAATGCATATTTATAATATTTCAAAATCTTTAATTTTTAAATTCATTACAAAGTCTCCAAGACTGACAGAAAATAAACCCAAAACAAAACGCCTTCTCATTGACAGTGACGTTCAACTCCAAAATTGATGGCGTCATTCTTTTGATGGTGTAGGCTTCCGCATGAGAATAGATCCCTCTGTTGGATTTAGCTCTATCAATCTTGCCTAAAGGGAAAAAAACCGTGACTAGGTAAGTTTGGTAGATGACGTCATCATAACAGTACAGCGGGCTTAGAGAAATCATTTAGAATTGGCGAAGATCTTTTCCCATTTATTGTCTATTCTCCCAAATATCAGACTGAAGATAATGATGACACAGAAAGGAGTGGGGCATATCAAAACGTTTCTTTTTATCTACAAGAAGAAAGCAAATCTAGAAATAAAAAGAAAGTATGGATTGTGGTATTGCTGCTTGTCATCACTCATTTCCCCCTTTTATTCTAGCATGCGTGGTTCCAATGGTAGTCATTGGTTACCATTTGTAGGAAAGCAATGTCATTTGTTTAAATATAACCAAACCCGTCCATAGTTCTACATGCAAATGGTTTGACTTGGTGACCAAAGACCACCATGGATCACGCATGGCAGCCAAATACATGTACTACCAACGGTCGTTTTCAAATTCACCAATGATGAAACTCTGAACGCACTTCTAGTAATTTCAACGCCATTCCTCGAAATAACAAAAAGGTGTCTCCCAATACAGGTAATTGGGATAATTTTCTCAACACTTAACGTTTGTCTGCCCGTAATTACAAAATATAGTTATTTACCAAGAGGACATGCATGTATTCCCAGTTTTTAATCACGCTATCCATGATCATCATTTTCATCCTTACTACTTCTCTAAATGAGAGATTATCACTTGCCTTTAATAAGGAGAGTTGATACTTTAATTGCGCCGTTTCCTCGGAGCATTGACCCTTCTGCAAAAATTAAATAAATGATGAATATATTTTAAGGTATAATTAAATTCATTGTGTATTAGTATATTGATAACTCACATGCATTTCCAGATGATTAAACTTGCTTGCAGTGAATGAATTACCTTGTGTCTGATTACAGCGGTTAATGTATAGATGATGGGATTCAATGCAGAATTGATCGGCAAAACTAACACCGTGATCCAGTCGTAGATTTCATGTGACACATCAAGTCCCAAAAATGTAAGCATTCCTGTGAGAGAGAACTCGACATTATATATTTCACGCACGATAAGCAACAATTCTTTGAAATCACTAGATTTTTGAAAACCGCATCAAATTATTTCGGTGTACGGGCTTCCAAGTTTGGCTGAAATTGGCCCAGTGGTTCTGAAGAAGTCAAAAATGTGAACAGTTTATGGGCAGACGGACAGACAACAGGCGATCAGGAAAATTTACTTGAATCTTCGGTTCAGATGAGCTAAAAAGGTAAAACAAGACGAGAGGTAAAATAAAAGACATGTATATGAGAAATCTGACGTGCTAATTGGTCACGACTTGGAAATCAAATACAGGGGGAATCAAGAGGTCCATAGGATCTGAGAACAATCACCAATGTGGTATCCAAGTTTTCGAGACAAGCACGCTTCTAGAATCCTCAGGCTTCGGACTTAGTTGGCTCCTGTCGTTAGCACTACATTGTTCAGCTCATCAAATTTTCGTATTTCCAACATTTCGGTATGAGCATCACTGAAGAGACATAATTGGTCGAAATTCGAATTCGCATCTGGGGCATCAAAATTGGTACTGTATAAGATTAACATCCTAACAATTACACATCCACTTTTCCATCTCATTACTATTCAACATGTTAAAGACATCCGTTCTTAAATCTGTCGAAAGTAATAACGTGCAATGTTACAGAATCGAAAGACCTCTGGCATAACAGTCCAACGCTCTGCCAATTGAGCATAATAAAGGATTAACCCACTAGCCAGTGGTTAGTATGAAGGTCGGTTATTTAATACTACATTGTCCCTCTCCAGAGAGAAAGGAGGGTCGTACCGACTCTTCCAAAAGTGTCATCACCTGTGAGGCAATCACTTTCATCCGCCCGAGATTACCAGGGTCCCATGGTGGGTGCCGAATGTAACGTGCCTGTTGGGAACTGAACCCGGGAACTCTGCCACGATATGGACTATCGATATGCTCTAGTCACTCTATCGATTAGCCTGCTAGCTAGCCAGAGTTAGTAGCAAGACCAAGTACACTACCATTTCATAGCATAACTACCGTGATTAAACTTACATGAAAATGGTCATTAGATTGTGCTAAGCAACATCATTTGACAGGAATCAACTGGTTATGACTATTTGTGAAAGAGGATAAGCGTACGCAGCTGACCTTTGGGGTAGTTTCAGCAGTCGGCGCCAGTTTCAGACCTCTATGTTGACCTTGCCGTCGAAGAAGCATACCATTGGCTATGCAATAAAGATCTTGATTTTGCCGAAATGAAGTGTGTGGGGTTGAATGATGAATGTTCCAAAATTGGGGATGGAGGAGGAATTCATGCAAGAATATAAACAAAAAATGGAATCAACACTAAGGGCAGTGCTATGAAGGTCCATGCTATAGTGAGAAGGTCACCGACTATTGGTCTTCCACACACAGAACAAATACGTGTACATTCTCTGCTATTGTTCCTGTTAGGGTTGGAATTGGAAAGTCGGATTCCAACGTGTACACGTACGTATTTACCAATGTTCGAGGCGCCATATTACAGACGTAAATACCCGGTACTTGGCAACAGGCACGTGAGCATAGAGAAATTCTTACGAAAAAGAACCAGTTAAGTTACACTTTAGATTCTGTCATCCGCCAAAATGAAAAATTACGTGTGAACAACTACAGATTAGTACATCTTTGACAGCTACCAAACAGCTCATGAAATGTTGGTTTACAAGTATTCAAAAGGTAGATACCTATTGTTCCTATTGGTATCCAGCATAAAATGTCCGTCATTACCACAGCAAAGAGGTTAACGGCCAGGACAGTTTCCAGTGTCTTCGTTCGTGGCGCCGATATCATTTTCCGAGTTTTGGTTACTTCACGAAAAATGAAAAGCTGTCCAACAAAAATTCCCAAGAAGAGAATAAAATTGAGGCCAACAAACAATATCATGGAGTACTCCCAGCCTGGCTTTCGTATGACCGAGAGAGGAAGAGATATACAGATCCCAGACTGTGCGTAAAAATCTTCAAAGAAAGACGCCGAGGATAGTGGCAAAAGAGTAAGGACCAAGGACAATGCCCAGGCAAAGAAAGCTGCGAAAGAAGCACTAGATGCCTTCAGCCTCAGTCTTGAGAAAGGGTATCTGATAGCAATGAATCGATCAAACGTGATCAAGAACACTATAATAGCGGAAACCTCGCTAGATAAAGTGGCAATTATCCCGGCTGCTGTGCAAGGAACACTGTGACGCCAAACATAATCATTTACACCGTATTTACCAGAATGAATTATGTTAGCAATTCCTATGATGAACAAATAAATACTCATGAGCAGGTCGGCGCAGCTTAAGTTCATAGTTAAAATAATGTACGATTTTGAA
Organism: Ostrea lurida; assembly: GCA_903981925.1. Taxonomy (NCBI): domain Eukaryota; kingdom Metazoa; phylum Mollusca; class Bivalvia; order Ostreida; family Ostreidae; genus Ostrea; species Ostrea lurida. The sequence continues at coordinate 8,022 of CAJDSM010037405.1, forward strand.
CAATTTCTTTTGTAGCCCAGAATATGGTTGAGCAATACTGCTCCGTTTCCGAAGAAAGCCAGAAGTGCCATGTACCAAATGATAACTCTTAAGACTGGAACAGCGATAAGACTGTCACAGGACGAAATCGTACACACGGGAGCAATACATAGCGCATCTTTCACCGTCTCCGGCTTAGCGCAACAGAAAGAGAAAGAGTCAACTTGTAGGATACGTAAGCTGAAGAGTCCTGCAAACATGCCATCCGTTATATGAATTTGGTTTTCATGAATGTACAGTTCCTGTAAGCGTTTCAAAGACGCGAAAGTCCCCGACTGGATGTGTGAAATTCTGTTCCATGACAGATCAAGAACAATGAGAGTGGACTTTTCATGAAACACGTTCCCATCTATGTATTCGATCGTATTTCTACTGACATTCAGATAAAGTAGACCAGGGGGAAGGAAACGCCCCCGTCGTAATGCCGATNATTCGATCGTATTTCTACTGACATTCAGATACAGTAAACCAGGGGGGAGGAAACGCCCTCGTCGTAATGCCGAGATTTCATTACAGGACATGTCAAGTACCTTGAGCGGATTTTCACGTTTGATGTCGTATGATATCGGAGTTTCTTTCAGTAGGTTGTTGTTGAGGTATAGTGTTTCTGTGGCGTCGGCGTGTTTGTATACCCTGAGAGCGTTGTAGCTTAAGTCTAGTGTACGTATAGAACTCGAGTGTTCGTGAATGTTCAATCGTTCCGAAAACTTGTGGATATCACAATGGCTTAAATTAGTAACTGTGTTGTTGAAAAAGACAAAGTGTTCAATATGCTCACGTAGTCTCCCAGATAGTTCAATAGTCTTTCTAAACACAGATATTTTAACTAGATCAAAGACAACAGGAATTTCTGAATCATGTTGATAACTAAACCCAAAGTCTAAAATGTTTGCGATTATATTTTTCATTGTGCAATTGTTTATAAGTATTAGATTAATGTATGAATTCGTCTTAGTAGGCTGAATTGAAATTTCTCCAAAAACGCTATTTTTAAGTGTTAACTTATTCAATGTCAATGAGGTAGATGGTACGATGATCAAGTTCAAAATTAAAGAATCTATAATGGCTAGTTCTAGAATATGCATGTCGCCAAATTGATCAATATGGAATGAATTGCAATCAACGCCACGAAGGGTTATTTTTGGTGAAAAACCGGGATGTGTCTTTCTAAAACACAAAACACTAGCTTCTGAACAGTTACACATGGAAGGACAGAAAAAACTGCAGACAACAGAATTTTCACTAGAAGACTCGGGACACCCCTGACTCGTATTTCTAGAAGAATCTACTGTAAGACAACTTGGAAGTTTGGATGTTCTGTTGATGCATAAAATGTCAGAACTGAAGCTTGAATTTTTATCAGGAGCATACTTGGCATCCTAGACCTCTGTCTGGAACATTCTTGGATCCGGATCTCTGTCTGGAACATTCTTGGCATCCGGATCTCTGTCTGGAATACTATTGATATCTGAATCTCTGTCCTGAATACCCTTGACATCTGAATCTCTGTCTGAAATATTCTTGACATCTGGATCTCTCTCCGGAGGATTCTTGAATGCAGGGTACATCAACATTGTGTTACTTAAATTCGTATAGTGTAACGATCTCAAGGCAGGAGCTACATATCTTTCTGTCAAATTATCTGACAAAAAAATAAAAAAGAAAGTTTATTTATATTATCAATTAACTATCTAACTACATTACCTCAGTTAATAGTAGTCTGAAGATATATGTATTGATAACAAATCTTGAACTATACGTAATTTTAATTCAGCTGTAAGGGAATGTATCTTGCAGAATTATTTTCATATAAGGATTTATTATCCATTTATCACATACAATTAATCTGGCTAGCTAGCTACGATTTTCAGTATACAACGAGATTCAATCATGCAGTCCATTAATCAAACAATCGATCTAACACTCTAATCACCAAAAAGGTTTCACACCCTGTATTATTCATAAATGATTTACGCGATAAACTTTTCATTTAGAAAATCATAAAACATATTTAACCATACAGCAGAATTCCTCGTCTGATCCGTCCGCACAGTCGTAAACCTGGTTACACACAAACAGAGAGCTGACGCACTCCTCGCTGCCACACTTAAACTGATCGGGTAAGCATGAATCTAAGAAAAGAAGCAACAATAGATATATACAGTTGAACTTCGGTATCTCGAATACCATGGTTATGTTGAAGTGATTCGGAAGTCCCAGCCACATATTTTCTTAATATTTTTACCCTTTATATATGAATCCACGGATATCTCGAAGTTTTTTCTCAGTCCCATTGAGTTCGAGATAACAAGGTTCGACTGTATAACACCCCCCCCCCCTTTGCCGCTACAATCTTGAACGCAGCCCTAGTAGTGGTTAGAACACTCGCTTCGCCATCACGAGGTTCTGGGCCTGATTCTGAAGAATGTTTTGACGTATAGGTTGTGACTGTTTCTTTGTCAAGCGTGTGACATTAGAAAGGAAAGTCAAGGGTCTTCTGTATATGACGTCTCATATATAATGTAGCTTTAGCACGACAAAGAACTCTCACTTCTGCGACCCTGAGCGCCACCTACAGGTCAAAATTGGCATTTTACGTAAAACTGGGAAGTTCTTCAGAAAAGGTTTTTAAAAGATATTCTCGACTGGAACATAAACCTACAAAACAATATCATTACATTTCAGTAGATCAAATGAATTTAGAAATGAAGAACATATATTTGTAATAATATAAACTTACAAGCGCATTTTCCATCTGAGACAGCTATGGCATCTATAAATACAAAGTTCCACTCTATTTCCTTAAATACAGACCGAAAGACAATCTACAATGAGAGATATTTTAAAACATGTAATTATACCTACGTATAAAGTATGTACATACATCATGATTTAAAAAAAATGTTTAGCATGTGTTAGACCGAAGAGCTTACGGAAGAAGAAAAACTGTCTCACATGGGGATGATTTTTGTGAGTCAGAATCTATTCCAGTTTACTCTGCTAAATAAGGTCTAGATCTACCGATGACTAGCAGGAACTGTATGCATAATGCTGTGTGTAAAAACACCTGCCCGCAAACCCATTAGGATGTCTCTTCTAAATTCATCTACTGTATTTATATGAGAAAGCCCAGGCACTTGTTTCTGTAAATAAGATATGACGTCTGTACTTGTTTCTGTAAATAAGATATGACGTCTGTACTTGTTTCTGTAAATAAGATATGACGTCTGTACTTGTTTCTGTAAATAAGATATGACGTCTGTACTTGTTTCCGTAAATAAGATATGACGTCTGTACTTGTTTCTGTAAATAGATATGACGTCTGTACTTGTTTCCGTAAATAAGATATGACGTCTGTACTTGTTTCCGTAAATAAGATATGACGTCTGTACTTGTTTCCGTAAATAAGATATGACGTCTGTACTGTTTCCGTAAATAGGATATTTGACGTCTGTACTCGTTTCCGTAAATAAGATACGG
>CAJDSM010037405.1:11565-23595 GCA_903981925.1 Ostrea lurida
AAAAGAGAGAGATTTCGGCGCCAGTTTCAAGACCCTCTATGTTGACCTTGCCGTCGAAGAAGCATACCATTGGCTATGCAATAAAGATCTTGATTTTGCCGAAATGAAGTGTGTGGGGTTGAATGATGAATGTTCAAAATGGGGATGGAGGAGGAATTCATGCAAGAATAAAACAAAAAATGGAATCAACACTAAGGGCAGTGCTATGAAGGTCCATGCTATAGTGAGAAGGTCACCGACTATTGGTCTTCCACACACAGAACAAATACGTGTACATTCTCTGCTATTGTTCCTGTTAGGGTTGGAATTGGAAAGTCGGATTCCAACGTGTACACGTACGTATTTACCAATGTTCGAGGCGCCATATTACAGACGTAAATACCCGGTACTTGGCAACAGGCACGTGAGCATAGAGAAATTCTTACGAAAAAGACCAGTTAAGTTACACTTTAGATTCTGTCATCCGCCAAATGAAAAAATTACGTGTGAACAACTACAGATTAGTACATCTTTGACAGCTACCAAACAGCTCATGAAATGTTGGTTTACAAGTATTCAAAAGGTAGATACCTATTGTTCCTATTGGTATCCAGCATAAAATGTCCGTCATTACCACAGCAAAGAGGTTAACGGCCAGGACAGTTTCCAGTGTCTTCGTTCGTGGCGCCGATATCATTTTCCGAGTTTTGGTTACTTCACGAAAAATGAAAAGCTGTCCAACAAAAAATTCCAAAGAGAAATAAAATTGAGGCCAACAAACAATATCATGGAGTACTCCCAGCCTGGCTTTCGTATGACCGAGAGAGGAAGAGATATACAGATCCCAGACTGTGCGTAAAAATCTTCAAAGAAAGACGCCAGGATAGTGGCAAAAGAGTAAGGACCAAGGACAATGCCCAGGCAAAAGAAGCTGCGAAAGAAGCACTAGATGCCTTCAGCCTCAGTCTTGAGAAAGGGTATCTGATAGCAATGAATCGATCAAACGTGATCAAGAACACTATAATAGCGGAAACCTCGCTAGATAAAGTGGCAATTATCCCGGCTGCTGTGCAAGGAACACTGTGACGCCAAACATAATCATTTACACCGTATTTACCAGAATGAATTATGTTAGCAATTTCCTATGATGAACAAATAAATACTCATGAGCAGGTCGGCGCAGCTTAAGTTCATGGTTAAAATAATGTACGATTTTGAACAATTTCTTTTGTAGCCCAGAATATGGTTGAGAATACTGCTCCGTTTCCGAAGAAAGCAGAATGCCATGTACCAAATGATAACTCTTAAGACTGGAACAGCGATAAGACTGTCACAGGACGAAATCGTACACACGGAGCAATACATAGCGCATCTTTCACCGTCTCGGCTTAGCGCAACAGAAAGAGAAAGAGTCAACTTGTAGGATACGTAAGCTAAAAAGTCCTGCAAACATGCCATCCGTTATATGAATTTGGTTTTCATGGATGTACAGTTCCTGTAAGCGTTTCAAAGACGCGAAAGTCCCCGACTGGATGTGTGAAATTTGTTCCATGACAGATCAAGACAATGAGAGTGGACTTTTCATGAAACACGTTCCCATCTATGTATTCGATCGTATTTCTACTGACATTCAGATAAAAGTAGACCAGGGGGAAGGAAACGCCCCGTCGTAATGCCGATATTTCATTACAGGACATGTCAAGTACCTTGAGCGGATTTTCACGTTTGATGTCGTATGATATCGGAGTTTCTTTCAGTAGGTTGTTGTTGAGGTATAGTGTTTCTGTGGCGTCGGCGTGTTTGTATACCCTGAGAGCGTTGTAGCTTAAGTCTAGTGTACGTATAGAACTCGAGTGTTCGTGAATGTTCAATCGTTCCGAAAACTTGTGGATATCACAATGGCTTAAATTAGTAACTGTGTTGTTGAAAAAGACAAAGTGTTCAATATGCTCACGTAGCTCCCAGATAGTTCAATAGTCTTTCTAAACACAGTATTTTAACTAGATCAAAGACAACAGGAATTTCTGAATCATGTTGATAACTAAACCCAAAGTCTAAAATGTTTGCGATTATATTTTTCATTGTGCAATTGTTTATAAGTATTAGATTAATGTATGAATTCGTCTTAGTAGGCTGAATTGAAATTTCTCCAAAAACGCTATTTTTAAGTGTTAACTTATTCAATGTCAATGAGGTAGATGGTACGATGATCAAGTTCAAAATTAAAGAATCTATAATGGCTAGTTCTAGAATATGCATGTCGCCAAATTGATCAATATGGAATGAATTGCAATCAACGCCACGAAGGGTTATTTTTGGTGAAAAACCGGGATGTGTCTTTCTAAAACACAAACAACTAGCTTCTGAACAGTTACAACATGGAAGGACAGAAAAAACTGCAGACAACAGAATTTTCACTAGAAGACTCGGGACACCCCTGACTCGTATTTCTAGAAGAATCTACTGTAAGACAACTTGGAAGTTTGGATGTTCTGTTGATGCATAAAATGTCAGAACTGAAGCTTGAATTTTTATCAGGAGCATACTTGGCATCTAGACCTCTGTCTGGAACATTCTTGGCATCCGGATCTCTGTCTGGAACATTCTTGGCATCCGGATCTCTGTCTGGAATACTATTGATATCTGAATCTCTGTCCTTAATACCCTTGACATCTGAATCTCTGTCTGAAATATTCTTGACATCTGGATCTCTCTCCGGAGGATTCTTGAATGCAGGGTACATCAACATTGTGTTACTTAAATTCGTATAGTGTAACGATCTCAAGGCAGGAGCTACATATCTTTCTGTCAAATTATCTGACAAAAAAATAAAAAAGAAAGTTTATTTATATTATCAATTAACTATCTAACTACATTACCTCAGTTAATAGTAGTCTGAAGATATATGTATTGATAACAAATCTTGAACTATACGTAATTTTAATTCAGCTGTAAGGGAATGTATCTTGCAGAATTATTTTCATATAAGGATTTATTATCCATTTATCACATACAATTAATCTGGCTAGCTAGCTACGATTTTCAGTATACAACGAGATTCAATCATGCAGTCCATTATCAAACAATCGATCTAACACTCTAATCACCAAAAAGGTTTCGCACCCTGTATTATTCATAAATGATTTACGCGATAAACTTTTCATTTAGAAAATCATAAAACATATTTAACCATACAGCAGAATTCCTCGTCTGATCCGTCCGCACAGTCGTAAACCTGGTTACACACAAACAGAGAGCTGACGCACTCCTCGCTGCCACACTTAAATTGATCGGGAAGCATGAATCTAAGAAAAGAAGCAACAATAGATATATACAGTTGAACTTCGGTATCTCGAATACCATGGTTATGTTGAAGTGATTCGGAAGTCCCAGCCACATATTTTCTTAATATTTTTACCCTTTATATATGAATCCACGGATATCTCGAAGTTTTTTCTCAGTCCCATTGAGTTCGAGATAACAAGGTTCGACTGTAATAACACCCCCCCCCCCCCCTTTGCCGCTACAATCTTGAACGCAGCCCTAGTAGTGGTTAGAACACTCGCTTCGCCATCACGAGGTTCTGGGCCTGATTCTGAGAATGTTTTGACGTATAGGTTGTGACTGTTTCTTTGTCAAGCGTGTGACATTAGAAAGGAAAGTCAAGGGTCTTCTGTATATGACGTCTCTATATATAATGTAGCTTTAGCACGACAAAGAACTCTCACTTCTGCGACCCTGAGCGCCACCTACAGGTCAAAATTGGCATTTTACGTAAAACTGGGAAGTTCTTCAGAAAAGGTTTTTAAAAGATATTCTCGACTGGAACATAAACCTACAAAAACAATATCATTACATTTCAGTAGATCAAATGAATTTAGAAATGAAGAACATATATTTGTAATAATATAAATTACAAGCGCATTTTCCATCTGAGACAGCTATGGCATCTATAAATACAAAAGTTCCACTCTATTTCCTTAAATACAGACCGAAAGACAATCTACAATGAGAGATATTTTAAAACATGTAATTATACCTACGTATAAAGTATGTACATACATCATGATTTAAAAAAAATGTTTAGCATGTGTTAGACCGAAGAGCTTACGGAAGAAGAAAAACTGTCTCACATGGGGATGATTTTTGTGAGTCAGAATCTATTCCAGTTTACTCTGCTAAATAAGGTCTAGATCTACCGATGACTAGCAGGAACTGTATGCATAATGCTGGTGTAAAACACCTGCCCGCAAGCCCATTAGGATGTCTCTTCTAAACTTCATCTTACTGTATTTATATGAGAAAGGCCCAGGCACTTGTTTCTGTAAATAAGATATGACGTCTGTACTTGTTTCTGTAAATAAGATATGACGTCTGTACTTGTTTCTGTAAATAAGATATGACGTCTGTACTTGTTTCTGTAAATAAGATATGACGTCTGTACTTGTTTCCGTAAATAAGATATGACGTCTGTACTTGTTTCTGTAAATAAGATATGACGTCTGTACTTTGTTTCCGTAAATAAGATATGACGTCTGTACTTGTTTCCGTAAATAAGATATGACGTCTGTACTTGTTTCCGTAAATAAGATATGACGTCTGTACTTGTTTCCGTAAATAGGATATGACGTCTGTACTCGTTTCCGTAAATAAGATATGACGTCTGTACTCGTTTCCGTAAATAAGGTATGACGTCTGTACTTGTTTCTGTAAATAAAGATATGACGTCTACAGACGTCATATCATCATATTTATAGAAACAATTGCTTGTGGAGAGAGGGCACCATGGCTTCAGCAGGGAAGTCAGGAGTAAATACAAATCATTTTCTTTGTGTTTGATATTTTAATTCCACGGTTACTTGTAAGGTTTTCCTTGGTAAGAAACAACACTGTTTAGCTCTTATAAGAAATTATGACATGCAAGAAATATAAGTATATGTTCTGACAATGGCATGTTGTGGACACCTTATACATTTTCTGAAGATAGGGCTGACTTTGATACTTACCTCATAAAGGCCATTTAGAAAATTAAAATGCAATAAAATTATCGAAAAAACCCCAGATGTGTTAGTAGTACAAACAATAGAGGAGCAACCAAACCTTTTTCGGTTTGACTTGGTTTGCCCATTGTAAAATTGGTACTTCTGGCACCGAGGCAATCGACCGGCTCAACGATGATTACTCGCAATCTACATTTATCTCCGCCATACTGGATTGATTGATTATTAATTGTTTTACGTCCCACTCGAGAATATTTCACTCATATGGAGACGTCACCATTGCCAGTGAGACGTCACCATTGCCGGTGAAGGGCTGCAAAAGTTAGGCCTGTGCTCGGCACTCAGGACCTTTGAGCAGGGAGGGATCTTTATCCTGGCACACCTGCTGTGACACGGGGACTCGGTTTTTCCGGTCTCATCCGAATGACCGCCCCATTCAGTCGCCTCTTACGACACGCAAGGGGATGCTGAGGACTTACTCTAACCCGGACCCCCACGGGTTCCGCCATACTGGAGTCTGAAATCTTTGTCATGTCAGCTTCGTTTTCGTTGATCACTTAGTTTATGGATATGCCAAGTAAGAGGCCTATAGAAATCACCTATTTGTGTTTTAAGACCCATTCACCAGTAACTAGTTCATGGCTAGTTGATTCATTATATATGTTGTTTTACCCCCTCTTGAGAATATTTCCCTCATATGGAGACGTCACCATTGCAGGTAAAGGGCTACAAAATCTAGACATATGTTCGGCACTTACGGCCTTTGAAAAGGGAAAGGTCTTTATCGTGCCACACTTGCTGTGGCACGGGACCTCAGTTTTTGTGGTCTCATCCGAAGGACAGTCCCATTTCGTCGCCTCTTACGACAAGCAAGGGGTACTGAAAACCTAGTCTAAATCGGGTCCCCATGGGACATTCAGCTAGTGATTTGCTGCAATCTTGTGATGGTCTGTAATATGTGGTTAAACTGGTGGTTAAACAACCTCTTGATTTGTGTTTAATTGAATTATTATCTATTCTAATTTCAAGAAGTTTCTCTAAGTCAGAGACTCTGAGTTACACTGTACTTACATGTAAGTTAGAGAAATTTTATGTTAATTTAATCTTTTCAAGGGTGTTTAAAGTTTGTTCTTATTTTATTTTAAGCGATTGAAATTTCAGTAAAATGACGCATATCTATTTGTTATTAGTGTTCATGTTTGAAAGTAAATGTTGAATAAAAAGTTACCACTCAAATATATATAGCCGAATCGAATGTCTAAAATCGAATTCGATTCGAATCGAAAAGTTTTTGAATCGTTGCAGATCTACAGAAGTCGCATCCCAGAAATATACCTCCTAACGATTGTTGCACGACGTAGCAACCAGCATAGTTACGACCCACTTCATTCGCATTAACAACAGTGGGCGACCTTGAATAGGCAGGGACAATTGAAATCATTACAAATCCAAGAAGGCCACAGAAATGATAAATTTTCAAGCTTGCTAAAGTATTGATTTACTTCTCTATTGCGAAGGCGTAGTAAGATTTTAGCAAGACAACACAGCTCGAGACAAGTACTTTACTAACTTCACCTCATGTCGTATCTGGCTACCACAATCTCCTTTGGACATTTTCAGAAGAGATATATAAGTTAAAAATGTGCATGACTGAAATTCATACGCCCTTGAGGATCTCAAGTTGGTCATTCAGAGAGAAATCTGCAAAGTTACCCTATAGGTACAGGAATTTAATTGCAATTTTTAACAAGAGACTCGCCGATTTTATTACCAAAGGGAATACCACATAGAGCACATTGTGTGAATGGTTACATTATAAGAAAGGTTATGTAATCTGTGACATATCTATCACATTATATGTGATTTACATGCCGTATAAAACTTGGTATTATACACATAATTCTGGTGGAATGCAGACGGGATGCTCCCTAGTGAGAAAGCCCGCCAAAATTGTCTGATAGAGGAATCTAAATGCAGTACATGAACTTGTGTTTATTGCTATCAATTTTAGTTATGTACAGTGATATTCTAAATGGATGATCCTGAAGTACGTCTAAATGTGGTATTATTGGTAAATCTATCTACACGCACATTCATATATGTTCAAGTGCTATATATATATGATACATGTATATAGAAAATATATTTACCAAAAGTATAGAAGATACTCGTATGTTTATTAACCCTTTTTGTCAAAGGCTATAATGGGGTTTAATTTTTATCATACCCAAGTGTATAATTATCATACAATTCGCTAGGTTCAGTCTAGCACCAACTGGTTAATACCGTTCCAACGATCTCTGAGAACATCAACTAATTACGTCACATCAATGGCAAATGTCATGTTTGGGAAAAATTAACGTAGTCAAGTGGTAAATGGAAAACAAAAAAAAAATCGCTTATCTTTGAGAAATAAGAGATGTCTCTGTGAAAATCTGGAAGATATCTATTCTTAACTTTGAAAGATATTTCTGTCATAGATATATCTCTTTGCGGTGGAGATTTACACAACAGGTAATGTACACCTATTCAAGTTAACAACTGTCTTTTTAAGTGAAAAAGATACCTCTCTAGCTTTATGAGGTATACAGAGACACAGACGAAATTCTTTTTGATAAAGAGTAGATACCTCTCTGTAATGAATACATGTTTCTTTTATGATAAATCGTAAACGGTTTGCCATCCCATCAAGAATACTTCAGAGGGAGCCAGCACGGACCCCTGGACAGACAGGAAGTGGGATAAGGTGCTTAGCCGACTGATCGCATTCGCCGAGAGTCGTCTATCTTGATCAGGTAAACAGAATCATTCGTAGTCAAAATAAGCTATACAGAACAGCCCAACAATTGGTAACACGTCAGACAGCATGGAACTGATGTCAGATTCATTGAACAGTGACCAATTTCATCAGTCCTATATGGAATGCATATTAAGAGCTGGGTAAACACGGACCCCCGGATATACCAGAAGTGGGATGAAGTGTATAGGTGGAGTAAGCATCCTCTGTCGACCGGTCACACGCCGTGATCCCTTTATCTTGATAAAGTAAAAGTAACCCGCAGTCAAAATCAGTATATAAAGAATGATCTAACAATTAGCATGAAACACGTCAGACAGTATTTGACTCAATGGCAGGTTGTGTTGGCAAACTAGATTGCCATGATCACGATACCATCAAAATTGGTACCGTATAATATTAACATCGTTACAACAACCGTACAATTTGCAAAATGCTGACTAAAAAAGTGATCGTTGAAATCCTTGTAATATCAGATTGTTTGTCAGTAGCCTGCCTCGATTTAAAACTTATCATAAGCAGAACAAGCTCTTGCGTATCAAATAAGTTGATATAAACACCATATGCAGACATGATGGAATGTTGCTACATAAATATGGGAAGCTGACCCGGGGAAGCTGACAATGAAGAATCCTAAATCATCCCGTTTGTCATAAATTGCGGTTAATGTCCATGTTTAATAAAATATCTGAGTACGAAGCAGATGTGGAAGACTCTGTGGTGTCTTTATTTCGAGTTCACTAAGATATAAAAATCGACATAAGAATAAAAATCATTGTTACGAGGGATGTTCATTATGTAAGGTTTACTAGTATTGTACGATATCTCAAAAGCTTTCGATCGGTCGCGGTGGCTCAGTAGTAGAGCTCTCGCCTCGTGATCGGGAGGTCCTGCGTTCGAGCCCCGTGCTCGGCACTCTGCCGCGCCAAACCTAAGAAAGTGAAAATAGGTAGTAATTGCTCCTTCGCCAAGAGCTAGGCATTTAGAAGCGAGAATCACGGGTCTTTCGGATATGACGTTAAAAACGGAGGTCCATGTCGCAGCATGTGTGGCACGCAAAAGAACCCTCACTGCTAAAAGCCATGAGTGCTAAACATAGGTCTAAATTTACAGCCCTTCACCGGCAATGGTGACGTCTCAATATAGGTGAAATATTCTCGACGGGACGAAAAACAACAAATAATCAATCAATCAATCAAAAGCTTTTGACTCAAATAGTAAAATGAACATTATATCCCTTCAAGGTATTCTCCACGGTTCGAAATATATAATTTTAATCTGAATCTATTTCTGAAATGCGTCACGGTACCGCCATCCTCTTAAGTGCTGACTGATGGCTGAGCCAAGGGCTTGTTGAGACTTGTAACGACAACCAGATAAGAACTTTGAAGTTTTAGAAAGAGGAAAAAATCGCCTGGGGCTAGATCTGGAGAGTATGGTGAGTGTGGTACTTTCTCCGACTTCGAAAATTGCTTCACAAGCTCAGACATATGTGATGGAGCGTTATCATGAAGTAGACGAACATTCCTAAATTCTAGGGGGTGGTTTATGATAATATCTCTTGAGCCTTTTTAGTATGACATCTCAGTAATACCGACCCATAACACTTTTGTCCTTCTGCACTGGAATTTGTACGTCTATACCATCTTTGTGCTTATGCATGGTTCTTTTGGCAACTACAGGCCTTCTACAGTGTTTAGTTAGCCATATGTTATTTCTAATTTTTCTTACTAGTTCGAAATAATAAACCCATTTTCGTCACCAATATTAATGTTTCAAATTGTCTTTGACTGAATTTGGAAAACATTTTGGGCAGTTGCTTGATGGTTTGTACTCGTACCCATTTTTGGTCATCTGTCAATTTATGCGGTATTCATCTGGCAGAAATCTTTTGAATTTTCAAATTACGCTTCAAAATGAAATGCACCCGCGATAACCATATGCCAAAAACGTTGGCAATATCACGAATCTTGTATCTGCCATCGCTTTCAATTATTTTCCTGACTTTTGAGACATGTGTCTTGCCTGTTACAGTCAAAGGTCGGCCAGATTTTGCTGCATCTTTGATGGACTCTGTGCCAGTCAGAAATTTCTTTCTCCACCTACAAATTGCCTCATAAGATACATTATCAGACCCATAAACTTACCGCAATTCAGTGAAAGTCTGCATTAATGAATGACCGAGTTTTATGCGAATTTTTCTATAAGCTCTAATTTTTTTTTTTCAATATTTTCGACCCATTTCCCTACCATTTTTACAACAATGTTCAACAACTGACTGTATTGAAATGACTATATATTCAAAACTATGTGGAGCGGAAGACTCGTTTTATACCGTTGGAAAGGCATTGAATAGAGTTATTCAAGAGCATCATCATCGTGCAAAGTGTTATCGCACTGTAGTACATTACACATTACATATCGAACAGCCCTCACATCTATAGATAAAACATGGTTGATATAAATCTTATACGGTACCAATTTTGATACATCAGATGCGCATTTCGACAAATTATGTCTCTTTAGTGATGCTCAAACCGAAATGTTGGAAATCCGAAACATGAAATTAAAACTTAAAGAGCTGAACAATGTAGTAGATTGGAGCCAAATTTATACATCGAAGGATTTGAGCCACGCTTGAGGGAGATAATCCTTAATTTTGAAATGAATTTTTATTTTACCACGGTGCTGCAATTAAATATATCCGCATTTTCAAGCTAGTAACATAGTACATAGCTACTGGGCTGTAGAGACCCTCGGGGACTAACAGTCCACCAGCAGAGACCTCGACCCATGGGTCATAATATAAATCTTATACGGTACCAATTTTGATGCACCAGATGCGCATTTCGACAAATATCTAAATATCGGTTTAAAGGACACAACTAGCAATTGTTCCTTCTCCTTTCGAAGCTTTTGAATTAATTCTGTCTCGTAAGAATATATAAAACAAAAACCAACAGGTCAGCTAACTAACGAAGGAGCACAATTCGTGCTCATGGGAATTCCAACAGACTGTTGAACGACCTGATCACTAAAGACTTAGAAGATATTATCAATGAGGAACTCAAGCATTGTTTTGATATCAATTTCAGAGTACTTCTTGCGCAATATTTTCCTAAGCTAGATCCTAGCTATCAAAAAATTAATACCTTATACTGTCCTTCTGGCAAATCTACAGACGCATTTGTGAAACTGTAGACTTTGTTGGACGTCCCGTGCACTCTAAGAGGGACTCCCGAGTAGATGTCGTTCTCATTTTTGAGAAACATAACAACTAGAGAGGCGGATCCTGTGAGGAGGAATCTGTAATGAAGGCATCGAGTCTGGAATGACGTCAGCAGCTTCTTTGAAACAAAGTACGATGAAGTCCAATTCAGTGGTGCGTGAAATATGGGAGAAGAAAATAAATATACGCTGTCCTCGTCACAGAATCCCAAAACTGAAATATGAAGGTCATAACATGGGCAAGGAAAATCAACACTGTAAACAGTGGATATTCACAGGAGTTTTTAAGTTAATACTCAATAATTGCTTAACTATGGGAAGAGTACGCGTGGGTGTAATTTGCGCGAAAAACTTGTAATCGTGTGTTTATTGTAAATAATTTCCATATGTAAACTTCAACATTTAGTACATGTGCACCGTTTGCGTCACGGAATCTGAAACCTTACGAGATTTCTCGAGATTTAAGGTCTAATGGTCGCACAGTGGGTTTTGTCGTCGACGTATTAGGCTGTACGATTATTAAACCAGCGCTAACGATATATAATCTTTTGAATATACCTAGATATCAGTTCTAAAAATTTCACCAATTGATTTACATTTTAATTCAACGTTGTCATTAAAATTTTAGTGAATTAACCCAGAGATAAAATATACATTCAATGTACAGGACTAATGTCTTTACCCACCTTCTCTGATAGTTCTAGCCATTCCTTTGACCTTAACACGGCGCCACGAATTTCCAGGGTACAAGTCGCTGTATTTCACACAGTTTCCGTGCTTCCCATCAACACCACACAGTCTAGCATTGTGTTGTGGATCCAACATATCGAGGACGAAGGAACCAACTGATCTGGAATGTGCACCAGTGAGGAAGATCTGGTGATGATCCCATCCGCAAAAACCCTCTTGGAAGTCACAATCCACTGCAATATTTCCGAGATGTTTTGTATCATGGTAGCCCATGATACAAATCGTGAAATAATCCTTCACTCACTGATACAAATTATACGTGAAATAATCCTTCGC
>CAJDSM010037406.1:0-14390 GCA_903981925.1 Ostrea lurida
GCTTTAAAACCTAATTTAAATTGCAATGACATAATTTAAGAGACGCTGGTCTAAATAATAAATAAAAAAAATCGAAAGTATCCTATGTGCGTGCATAGTTTACGGTAGTCAAAATATGTACCGGGAACACATATATCCCGGAAAGAATTCCATTTGAAAAGTTAGAACTTTTCTGACATATTTCAGTAGTCCTCTCAATATCACCATTTTTAAAATTTTTTCACACATAAAAGGATATTTGAGTTAAGCATTCACATACAAAAAATGCGATTGGTTGAAATTGCGGGACAATAGTAATTATTTTATATTATGTCAATTTACAGCACGGCAATTATTGTATTGCTAATGCATTGTGTTCTTTAATTATGACAGTTGTTATGTTAAACAGTGAAACAATCTGTTTCCGGTTAGAAAATAATACCGAGTGACCACATCAAATATTAGAACCACTGCATATTCAATAAGAACGGTATAACGTATGTGATAATACTTCTCTTTCCATGCGTAAATGAGGCTATATAGTCATACCATTCTCACTTCCGCGTCCCCGTAAACTAAGCGAGCATAGACTAATGAACAGCAGACGAAAAATGAAGTGAAAGGTAAGATAAAAACTTTTGCACAAAATGTTTTGAGTAATCATGCACATATAAATGTACATAATGCCAAGTTTTCCCAGAAAAAGGTTAAAAGTTATGAGCCTTATCGCTTTAAAAAGAAAAGTCATAGGCGAATCGAACTGCAGGTACCTTAGCCTGTAGTGTCAAGGGCATTTTACACGTAAACTTATAACATATGTCAGTTGATGATACATGTTACATGATACATAAAGCAAATATAACTTGCAGCTAGGGTTTCAGTATTTCATGTCAAAACAAAAAAAAAAAACCCGATCGAATACCTACAGTAGGCCTACATAATACAATATACCCCCCCCCCCCACCCCCCAGCCTTAATATACATACATCTATCCCGATTTAGCAGAATGAATATTCTAATAATACATCAAA
This sequence comes from Ostrea lurida, assembly GCA_903981925.1. Lineage (NCBI taxonomy): Eukaryota > Metazoa > Mollusca > Bivalvia > Ostreida > Ostreidae > Ostrea > Ostrea lurida. The sequence continues at coordinate 1,011 of CAJDSM010037406.1, forward strand.
ATCAATACAAAACTCATAGTTTGAAAGAATTTATGCAAGCTACTATTTCATATTTAATCTACTGTTAACGCAATGGAAATGACGTTATTTACGAAAAATATTCTTTTGTATAATTCAGTAAAAACTAAAACAGACGTCATTTTTTTAAAATTGACTCATAATATCTTATTGATACTGATAATATTACTCTTCAAAGTATTGCAAGCTTGTAGCGTGTAAATGGTTAGTGCGTTGGACTTTCAAACCTGGGATAGAGAGAGTTCGACTCCTGTTAAAGATTAATTTTTTTTTATCAAGATTTAATCTTTTTCCTCAAGTTTTACAGTTTTGATATCCCCAAAAGTTAATAAATAACACTTGTTGCCAGTGATGCCACAATATTGTTTAATATAAACATTATATCAGTGGCGGATTCTATAAATGTCCAGAACGGGAGGGTGTCTATCTTGAGTATGGGGAGTGTTATTGATGGCCCCCTTTACAACATACACTATTTCTTTGTTGTGAGAGTAGGATAACATACATACTGGCTAACATCGCATCAATAAAAGATAATAATGCGGTTATAATGCAATCAATATTTACCAGGTGGGTGCGGATAGCCTTGGATCCGACCTTTGCATATGGCTTTTTTTAAATATAAAGAATACATAGAAAATTTAGTGGTTATGGAAATAAAAAATTAGGAGTCGAAATTCAGGTAACAATTGCAGAATGTGGGATGTGTAAGTCATAATTCAGATTGACTTCAGAAACATTATTAATCTAATTTGATATTTTTTTTTTATGTTAACAGATCACAGGCACGGAAAAAGGAGTATTTCCTTGCATTCTATGTGAGAAAAAGAACAAATCCAAACGGAGAAGGACGAAGATTTAACAGCGGAACAAAAAGCCATTTGGTGCGAAAACTAGGAGTCTCAATCCGTCTAAAAATGATGTACTTTTGCAGGGCAATGTCGTATAGTTGTCCATGCTCAGGCTAACAAGAAGAAAACTACATGTAGATGAGAGAAGGACCGTTACAAAGGATGGTCCGTTATTCACCAGAACAAGGAACATTCGAAATACATCAGGAGTCCACCTCTGTTCAATCTTCCGCTTACCATTCACACCGCCACTAGTTGACTTTGTTAGGCTGTGTTAGTGACTGGCGTTATGCTGTTGTAGTGACTGGGATAGGCTGTGTGTGACTGGGTTAGGATCTGTGTGACTGGTTTATGCTGTGCATTGACTGGGTCTAGGCTTGTAAGTGACTGGTTATGTCTGCAGTGGACTGGGTTAGCTGTGTAGTGACTGAGTTATGGCTGATAGTGACTCTGTTATGCTACTGCAAATGACTGGAGTTAGGCTAGTGCAGTGACGGGTTAGGCTGCGTTTTGTAGTGACTGGGTTATAGGTCTTGCATGACTGGGTTAGCGTGCAGTGACTGCTCTAGCTGTGTAGTGACTGGTTTGGCAGTCTGTAGTGACTAGTTAGGCTGTGCAGTGACTGGTTAGCTGTGGTAGTGACTGGTTAGGCTGTGCAATTGACTAGGTTAGGGCTGTTCGCAGTGACTGGGTTAGGCTGTGTAGTGGACTAGTTATGGTCTGCCGAGTGACTGGCGAAATGGTTCGTGTAGAGACTTGGATTAGGGCTGATGTAAGGACATGTTTATGGTTTGCCAGTGCATGGGTTAATGCTGATGTAGTGACTGGGGTTAGGCCTGTGTAGTGACTGGGTTAGACGCTGTAGGACTGGGTTAGGCTGCTGTAGATGACTGGGTTAGGCGTGAGCATGTTGTTATATTGAAGTGACTGGTTAGGCTGTGTAGTACATGGTTAATGGTCTCGTGACTGGGTTAGGCTGTGCAAGTGAACTGGGTTAGGCTGTTTGTAGTGAACTGGTTTGGCTCTGTGAGTGACTGGGTTACTGGTGTAGTGACTGGTTAGCGCTGTGTAGATATCGGTTGCTGTTCTGATCTTTGTAAGGATGGGTTAGTGCTGGTCATTGAACTGGTTATGAGCTGTGCAGTGACTGGGTTAGGCTGCCTGTCAGTGACGTCTAGACTGTGTATATCGGTGGTGGTGTAGTGACTGGGTTATCTGTTAGCATGGACTGGGTTACTTGACTGATGTCGAACTGTTGTGCAGCTGGTTTAGGCTGTTGTGGACGGTAGGTGTGACTGTTGAGTGTATGGACGCGTGTGGTCGTGACTGGGTGGTGTGCAATGTATGAGCGTGACTGGGTTAGTGTGGGGTGTTACGTGGCTGGTTGGCTGTGAAGTACTGGGTTAGCTGCTGAATGCTGGGTGTAGGCTTGTAAGTAGTGGAGCTGTGGTAGTTGCTGTTGTTGTGACTGGATTTAATACTTTTGCGTGATGTGTTATACTGTGCAGTGATGGTTATGCTTTGAAGTGACTGGGTTATGGTCTTAGTGAAGTAGGTTATATCTGGAATGACTGGGTTTAGTTGTTGCAAGGACTGTAGTTATAGGTGGGTGATTTTCAGTGTACATAACTTATGCAGAATATATTATTTATAGCTATAATTTCTGTCAGCGTTTTTTTACACTTTCTGTCTGATAAGGCACAGTAACACCCATGACCTGCACCTTTGAAAAACATTTCATAATAATACGTTAGTTTAAGCTTGAAACCAAAACGGTTTTCGCTGAAAGACTAGCCACCCCCCTACCCTGCTTCTGACTTCCTTTGTTTCCAAGTTTCACAGTTTTTTCGTGAAGGTCATGCGGGATTTTTGTCAACTGTTTTATAAGCAAAAGAAATCCTGTTTTATAAACAAGAAGAATCCAGTTAATTGACTAAGCTGTAAGAAAATATCATCAATTAAATTTTAGAACACATTTCATACATTGTTTTCTGTTCTATGTTATCCGCTTTCAATCATACAATGTTCAGACTTCTACTGAACAAACAATGTAGAATACATCGGGCATATGGACATATTTAATATAATCGTTTTCATATTATATCTAAATATCATTTATTTCCCGGTTGACACTGACTGGAGATTAAAGTTATAGATTTACCACATCTTACAACACTGTCTGATTAGAATCGAGTGGAAAGAAATGATATCATCGAGACCCAAAAACCCCCCAGCCGACTTCATCTGGGACTCACGGAGGTTAATGTCTAGGGTTACTCATAGGTGCAAATTAAGCAGGAAGGACCAGTTTAACTTATCCGCTTTTCGGGATAATATTTCTATCTAAATCAACAGTTTAGCCCGCATGAATCGAGGTATGCCGAAACGTAATCCCACCCTTTTCTACCAGAAATTTTCGTTTACCATTTCCGAATTTTAGTAAATGAATGGTTTTGACAAGGAGATTGAGCTGTTATCGGAGATATAACATTCCAAACACGGCGTGACGCACCACCGAACTATGCGTTCATCCCTATAACATCTACTTATTTTCCTGTGTATAATGGCTCAAACAAAGAAAATTACGAGGAGTAAAATAAGGATTACTTAAATTTGAACGTGGACTATAACTGGGTGCATATAAAGTGTATTAGCTGAAAAGTAGAGAATTACTGCTATTAATGACAATTTGGTCAGAAAGTAAAGAATTCACTGAGAGTTTTCTTTTATGCATCATACCGCAACATGGATACAAATGTTGTCGTCAACACTAAGTATTTTTTAACATGGAGAATAAATGATTGTTTAATTTATTTATGTTTTAGATCATCAAGTGGCCAGATTTCCAGGAACAGCACAAAATAGCTCTCGATTTCCAACTACAGAGTGGTCTTCCAGATATTATTGGTGCCCTTGATGGAACACATGTGCGACTGTCTTCCTGCATTGGAGGAGATCCCTCAATTCAACTACAGGTAAAAATTAAACTTATTCCAAAATATAATACAAATTACAATTGATTACAAACGTAAAAATGTAATCTTATTTTATGGAGGGATACTATTGAACTTTTTATACATTCACAGGTATTTGATGCCGAGAGACATTTATGCTGGTTGGCCAGTGTTGCTACGCAATGAATGCGAGAGTGTTGCGAAATTCCACTCTTTTCACAAATGCCATGACAAGGGGTTATTTTGATCAAACAGGTATCTAATTGCTGACAGCGCATACCCTGTAAAACGATGGTTGATAACCATTTAAAGACAATGGTCGTCTCACTGCACAACAGAGGAGATTTAACCGAGTGCACTCTTCTGCGAGGCAAGTTGTTGAAAGAGCAACTAGCGTACCTTAAAGCAAACGCTGTTCAATTGAAAGAACCCAGACAAAACTACGTCACGAATGCAGAACATCTCGATCTGCTTTTGGCAAGCGGGGCTGAATGCTATGGATGAGCTTATATAAATGTTAGCCGAAAATCAATGCAATGACTGTCAGGTTGTGCATTCCATGGGGGTGTTTTCAACATTCATAGACGGGTCTTGGCAGTCCCAATGAATTGCTACATATCCTATTATTTCGTATGGATAATGTCAACGGCATGGAGAAACATCAGATAAAGACTTTTAACACATCTAAAGCAACCAAACTCTCCTGTACAGTAAAAAAAAAAACCCCACCATCACGCACCCGAGATAATTTCTATTCTATGATGGAAGTGTCTGTGGTGGGGATATTGGGATATTATTGCAATTTTTGACTTCGTTATGCAAACATCGAGATTATTTGCCACGATTTAAACAGTACCGTTATCGATGCACCGTTGGTGATCAGAGATCATCATCAACACTCTGGAGAGTCACATCCAACACTAAATGGAATGTCTGGAATAGATTGCAGTTTGTGCCTTCAGTTTGCTTGTAATCCCTAAACAGGCCAAGGAAAACAACCTCGTTTCAATTAAAATTGTCGGGTCTTTCTAAAAAATATCACTATAAAAATTCATAAAGTTTGTAAAAATAATTTATTTTCAATCAATATAAAAAAAATCGCATACAAAACAAGAAAATGGTAATAAAAATAAATTACAATGATATAAACACATATAGTTTGAAATGGATTAATTACAACTAAATGTACATTGTTGAGCTCGTTCTTCGTAGCAAGTGCTTCCTGGACAAAATCTTGCCTGAGGTGCTTCGCGCGTGCAAGTGATGTATTTATGTGGATCATACGGATGTCGAACACCTGTATTCAAATTTACTCTTTCACATATGGTACCTGTAAATAAATTTTAAAAATCTTTTAAATAACATTAATATTTAATATAACGTGGTAAAATGAAAGAACTATTTTTAACTTTGACGTACACATACATACATGTATATTTGCTAGTTTGTCTTTCGAACACGGTCATGTTTGATATTTTGATGGGAATTTAAAGCCTATACTGAATATTGGTTTATTTGCTATTTTTGTATTTTGCAAAAGCAGTCATACTCACGTGGAATGAGATAGACATTAGTTTCATCGTACTGTTGACCACTTTTACACCTAATCTTTGCTTGATTCCACTCCATGGTAAATAAAAAGGTAGCTGAGATTGTCTGAGTTCTGAAACAATCCCTGTCCTCATTATCCACTTTAGCACTATAAAATTGATAAGGTCGGAACTCTGTTTCATTCGACAATTTGACTTCAAACTCCAAGTTTCCATCCGGATATCCTGGCTTACCAGTGCAGTTAAAATCAACATTATTTTCTCCAAAGAGCTCCTCAATCTTCTGCATGGAAGGTTTACCTTTTGGTGGGGCTGAAATAACAATGCATGTAAGTTAATATTTTACTTTACCTAACAGGATTTCCCAGATATGTTCAACTTAAAATAAGTAAATAATATTAACAATTTGGCAAGTATTTAATCGAGTTCGATAAATACAATATCTCGTACGTCTTTCTACAGCAAATGTCAAAATCAGAGTACTAGCATTTGATGTAGATTCTAACATCAGATATATTAAATCTGAATCAGATTTGAAATTCAGAGAATCTGAAGCTTTCGCAAATTCTACGATCATATAATTTGATGATCGTATTTACAAATGCATGCCAATAGGCCAAATACGGTCTGATGTGTTTCATATCAATTGATAGACCGTTCTTAACTATAGTTTACGTCATTATAGGGTTCACTGCGGATGTGACCCGCCTACAGGGAATGCTTACTCCAGCTACACACATGATCCCACCTCTGGTGTGTCCAGGGGTCCCTGTGTGCCCTGCTCTTAATTTTTTTTTATAATCTTCACCCTTTTCATAATTTACGAATGCTCGAATACATTAACGAATACATTAATATTCAACGTTGAAAGAAAACTTTTGAAAAATTAAAAAATCGTTTAAGCTTACTAGTAACAACTGCCTCCATATCTTGTGGGTGTTTACCATCTATTCGGCAGGTATATCGTCCCTCGTCCTGGCAACGGTATTTTACGAATTTCACATTTACTGAAGCATCGAAGTTCTCTACTGTGGGTGTGACAACTACTTTTTTCCGGTTAAATCTAGTCTGCACTCTGCCATCAGGAAGGACTCTGATAACAGCGACATTGTTGCGAACAACATCAAAATGTCTCCACTGAGCGTCATATTTTTTAAGGTCACATTGGATTTCAACGTTTTTGGATCCCATTTGTTCACGTGCACTTGTTGCAAACATACCTTTAAAACAAGAGAATTGACAATTATTATACGAGCGTAAATTATCTTTACACCAATCAAAATGCATGGCGTACAAATGATGGGAACGTTTCACTGACCACTTTGACAGTTACGCCCTATCCACGGGTCTGGACAGGTGCATTTGTATGATCCAATAGTATTTTGACACGTTCCATTATTAAGGCACGGCTTGGTTTGGCACTCATTCACATCTAACATAAAACATAGACAAATAATGTAAAATGTACAAGGTACAACTACTAAAGAAATAAAAAAGTACATTTAACGGAATAAAGGTTGATGGATTGTAATTGCCTTACCGGTTTCACAATGATTGTCAGTCCAACCAGCTTCGCAATCACATTTATAGGAACCCATTACATTCACACATTTCCCATGACTGCAAGGATTATCGTTGCATTCGTTTACATCTGAAATTAAAGGGGAGGGCAATTTGAAATCTCATTCATATAGACATGTAAACAACATTCTTTCATATACATTTCATCAAGTGTTCATTAGACAATTCTCTATACACATTTTCAGCACGTAATCTTTGATTGAAATTTGATAAAAGACCGATACTAGATGTTTTCTGTATTTGCTAACCTTTCCCACATTGTTGGCCAGTCCAACCATCTGTACACTGACACATATAAGAGCCCTCAGTGTTTTGACATTTTCCGCCATTTTGACAAGGATTTGTCTTACATTCATCAATATCTGTTAGAAAATAGATACAAATCATATAAAACAACACCCCTTTCTCTGACTTTGTATTCTTATCGTATTTTTCATCAAATATACAATACAATGAGAAATTTTGTATAGCGCCCTATTTTAAAAATCTAACTCTAAAGCGCTTAACATAAAACCAGTATAAAACAAACATTGTTAATGACGATGCAATGCGCATACGTATAATGCATACCTTCTTTACAATTTGGGCCTGTCCACCCGGGGGTACACGTGCATGTATAAGATCCCTCAGTATTGCTGCAGGCACCACCATTTTCACAAGGACTATTGTTACATTCATTAACATCTAAATGAAAATCGGAAATATTCTTACTTTAACATTCAGAGACTCATTGATCTAATTCGCTTTGCCTTTACCAAAAAAAAAAAAACAAACAAAAAAAAACCATTTAACCCAAATCATTTAATGTATATATCATCTGATAAAAAATACATTATATAGTTTATAAATGACAATAACCAACAACAGCATGGAAAAATAAAAGGTGTTAATATCCATTTTATTAAAGTATAGTTCTATTGTGATGAGAAAGTCCCCACAATTATTCAAAATATTTTACTCAGATAGGTCAATGCATCAGGCTTTCTTCCAAAGAAATCGCACTGCTTGTTTTCCATAGTACCAAAGTTTTGTTTGAATGATTATACTTTTTTCTATCGTAAAACTGACCTCCATTTAGAGATGGTCATGTGTGTATTGCTGCATTTTATGACGTAACACGCCAGGTAACATCACAGGTTTTGAAAATCTCTTTCAGAAAGTAGAAAAAGAGAAGCTAAACTTCAGACTAGTTAACAAAGCCTTAAAAATACAAACCTTTATCACAAACTGCTGACTCCCATCCTATCACACAGTTACACTTGAATGAACCTTTCGTGTTCTGACATGATCCACCATTCTTACAAGGAGACGACTGACACTCGTTGATGTCTGTAAGTATACATGCATATTGGTTAATGAGATAGAAAAACTGATGAATCCTAATGTGACTGAGATGCTGATAAATTTTAATGTGACTGAGATACTGATGAATCTTAATGTGACTTGAGATGCTGATGAATCTAAGTGACTGATGAAACTGAGAATTTAATGTGACTGAGATGCTGATGAATCTTTAATGTGACTGAGATACTGATGAATCTTAATGTGACTGAGATGCTGATGAATCTTAATGTGACTGAGATGCTGATGAATCTTAATGTGACTGAGATGCTGATGAATCTTAATGTGACTGAGAGATACTGATGAATCTTAATGTGACTGAGATACTGATGAATCTTAATGTACGAGATGCTGATGAATACTAATGTACTGAGATACTGATGAATACTTAATGTGACTGAGATACTGATGAATCTTAATGTGACTGAGATTACGTTGATGATCTGTAATGTGACTGAGATATGATGAATCTTAATGTGACTTGAGATGGTGATGAAATACTAATGTGACTGAATATGGATGAATACTAATGTGGACTGAGATACTGATGAATACTAATGTGACTGAGATACTGATGAATCTAATGTGACTGAGATACTGATGAATCTTAATGTGACTGAGATACTGATAATCTTAAGTGACTGAGATGCTATGAATTTAATGTGACTGAATGATATTGATGAATCTTAATGTTGACTGAGATTGGCTGATGAAATACTAATTGACTGAGATACTGATGAATACTAAATGTGACTGAGATACGTGAATCTATGTGACTGATATACTGATGGAATCTTAATGTGACTGAGATCTGATGGAATACTAATGGGACTGAGTACTGGAATACTAATGTGACTGAGATACTGATGAATCTTAATGTGAGCTGAGATACTGAATGAATCTTAATGTGACTGAGAGCTGATGAATCTTAATGTGACTGAATACTGATGAATCTTAATGTGACTGAGATACTGATGAATCTTAATGACTGAGATACTGATGAATTATGTGACTGAGATACTGATGAATCTTAATGTGACTGAGATGCTGATGAATACTAATGTGACTGAGATACTGATGAATCTTAAAGTGACTGAGATACTGACGAATCTAATGTGACTGAGATGCTGATGAATCTTAATGTGACTGAGATACTGATGAATCTTAATGTGACTGAGATTACTGATGAAATCTTAATGTGACTGAGATACTGATGAATCTTAATGTGACTGAGATGCTGATGAATACTAATGTGACTGAGATACTGATGAATTTAATTGAGAGATACTGATGAATCTTAATGTGACTGAGATACTTGATGAATCTTAATGACTGAGATACTGAGAATACTAATGGACTGAGATGCTGATGAATCTTAATGTGACTGAGATGCTGATGAATCTTAATGTGACTGAGATGCTGATGAATCTTAATGTGACTGAGATGCTGATGAATCTTAATGTGACTGAGATGCTGATGAATCTTAATGTGACTGAGATGCTGATGAATCTTAATGTGACTGAGTGCTGATGAATCTTAATTGACTGAGATGCGATGAATCTTAATGTGACTGAGATGCTGATGAATCTTAATGTGACTGAGATGCTGAGAATCTTAATGGACTGAGATACTGATAATCTTAATGTGACTGAGATACTGAAATCTTAATGTGACTGAGATGCTGATGAATACTAATGTGACTGAGATACTGATGAATCTTAATGTGACTGAATACATGAATCTTAATGTGACTGAGATATGATGAATCTTAATGTGACTGAGAGCTGATGAGATCTTAATGTGACTGAGATGCGAGAATTTAATGTGACTGAGATGCTGATGAATCTTAATGTGACTGAGATGCTGATGATTAATGCTGAGATACTGATGCACTTAATGTGACTAAGCTGATGAATCTTAATGTGACTGAGATGCTGATGAATCTTAATGTGACTGAGATACTGATGAATCTTAAATGTGACTGAGATACTGATGAATCTTAATGTGACTTGAGATGCTGATGAATCTTAATGTGACGAGATATGCTGATGAATCTTAATGTGACTGAAGAACTGATGAATCTTAATGTGACTGAGATGCTGATGAATCTTAATGTGACTGAGATTGCTGATGAATCTTATTGACTGATGCTGATGAATCTTAATGTGACTGAGATGCTGCATGAATCTTAATGTACTGAGATTGCTGTGAATCTTAATGTGACTGAGATGCTGATGAATCTTAAGTGACTGAATGCTGATGAATCTTAATGTGACTGAGATGCTGATGATCTTAATGTGACTGAGATCTGACTGAATCTAATGTGACTGAGATGCTGTGAATCTGAATGTGACTTAGATGCTGATGAGATCAATGTACTGAGATGTGATGAATCTTAATGTGACTGAGATGCTGATGAATCTTAATGTGACTGAGAATGCTGATGAATCTTAATGTGACTGAGATGCTGATGAATCTAATGTGACTGAGATGCTGATGAATCTTAATGTGACTGAGATGCTGATGAATCTTAATGTGACTGAGATGCTATGGAATCTTAATGTGACTGAGATACTGATGAATCTTAATGTGACTGAGATACTGATGAATCTTAATGTGACTGAGATACTGATGAATCTTAATGTGACTGAGATACTGATGAATCTTAATGTGACTGAGATGCTGATGAATCTTATGTGACTGAGAGTACTGATGAATCTTCATGTGACTGAGATACTGATGAATCTTAATGTGACTGAGATGCTGATGAATCTTAATGTGACTGAGATATGTGAATACTAATGTGACTGAGATACTGATGAATACTAATGGTGAGACCCATGGATCACTGTACTATGTGATGGTTATTGCATAGAAGGATTCAGGATTCAGACCCTGATTCCCCCCCCCCCCCTTTCAGTACATACCTTCCAGACAGTCCTTTCCCGTCCATCCCGCTTCACACTGACAGGAATAGGATCCCTCTGTATTATTACACGTACCACCATTGGCACAAGGTAGCAAAGCACATTCATTTTTATCTAAAGATGCGACAAAAAATAATTCATTGGTAAAATATGCTTTTGTGATCATAAATATAGAAAGAGTTGACAATGAAATGTTTAAAATATAGATGTAATATAACAATCTATTTCAGTTTCAGAATGAGCATGAAAAAAGTTAACGGCATGAAGTAACTTTACTATCATGTGATGTCTTACGTTTACACGAAGTTTTTCATTCATTAAACTTTATGCATGATATAAGTGTTTCTTATGTAAGAGTGTTATTCGACAGGTACAGGAACTATTTGATTTAATATCAGATAGTTTTTCTTTTCTAATATCATCCACATGTATATCATAAAAAGAAATATTGCCAAGGGCAATATACTTTTCTTTGTGCATTTTATATGCCTATATAATGATTCTCCTTCTATTCAATATAAATTGATATCTCTTCACAAAGTTAAAAGTTTAGAAATGCCATTTGAACAAGATTTGATGTATGTTTAACAAAAATGTTACATTTTCTTATGTTGACCTGTACCTCTGTTTATTTATGTCGTATGAAAAGGTGTTAACTGATACATTTTCTTATATATTTTATTAAACTATATGAAATGGAGCTTAATGCAGTTTTTCTAATTTGAACTTTTCAAATTTGAGCTATTGAAAAACCTCACTTAATCCAAGGATTGTTTTATGATTACCTTCTTCACAATGATCTCCCGTCCAGCCCGGAGTACATGAACATCGGTAGGAGCCTCGAGTATTGGAACAATTTCCGTTATTTATACAAGGATTGTTGGGTGAGCACTCGTTAATATCTGTCAATGAGATATTCAATCACAGATGCATTATTTAATTTATTTTACTAGAGCGTATATTGTAATTTTATCTGAGTGAGAGAAAAAAAGAATCGAAGCTATTTGATCTAGAACAAAATGAACTTCATACCATTTCCACACGTGGCACCCCTCCAACCCGGTTTGCATGTACAAGTGAAGGATCCTTCGTTGTTATTACATTTTCCATCATGTTGGCATGGGAACTGTTCACATTCATTCACATCTGTCAAAAGGAAACGATCCGGTCTTACTTTACCAAATCTAACGAGTCGAGATACAATCGAGGGTAATTGACTTATGAGTCCATATATACTTTCATTGATTTCATTTAATCAATTTTCTTTCAGCACCACATGTTTGAATATTACCTGTCTGACAGTTCTGTCCTTCCCAGCCGACAACACATTTACATTTATAAGATCCCTCTGTATCCACACAAGTTCCGCCATTTTGACAAGGTGCTGGTATCTTAATACACTCGTTTATATCTGTAGAAATATAAAGGAAGGTGATTTTCACAACTTTGCATGAAAGATGCAACGATTATCAAAAAGTGAGAAAAAATTGTCACTACTTACTCTCTACACAATCATGTCCCTTCCAGCCCTCCGCACAGTTACAAGTATAGGAACCTTCGTTATTGATGCAGCTCCCACCATTGAGACAAGGGAAATTGTTGCATTCGTTCACATCTTAAAGGAAAGTATTTACACACAATTTTATAACAACAAGAAAGAGTCTACCAATCTGCATATTCTAAGCAATTGATTCATGAATGTGACTGAAGAGAAAAGTTGTGATTTAATCTGATTATACCTGTTTGGCATTGTTTGTCTTGCCACCCATCAGTGCAGTGACATTTGTATGATCCCAAAGTGTTGACACAAGATCCATTATTCTGACAAGGCGAATCTTCACATTCTTTTTTGTCTTTTTAAGCAATAAGAACAATATAATTCATATCGTTTATACATACATACACTTTTGTTATATACAGGATTTGCAAAAGGTTAAACGCAGAATGATAAATAGCATTACTTACCCTCTTCGCAATCATGGCCTTGCCAGCCTTCCAGACATTTACATTTGTAGGAACCATCAGTATTGAGGCAGGTTCCTCCATTATTACAAGGATCATTGCGGCATTCATTAACATCTGTAAAAAGAATCGTTTGATTTAAAATCAGTAAAAACTCATGTACACTAATGTAATTATAAAATTTTATATTGCTGTA
>CAJDSM010037411.1:13180-23494 GCA_903981925.1 Ostrea lurida
CCAGACTATTTGATCCCATCTTTCTTCTCCAGTCCATGGACTATGTGATCCCATCTTCGTTCTCCAGTCCATGGACTATTGATCCTTATTTAACTTTCCCTGTCCAGGGACTATGGTCCAGGGACTACTGATCCTATCATGTTTCCCTGTCCATGGACTATTGATCCATATTCAGTTCTCCCTGCCACATGGACTATTGATCCTATTCATTTTCTCCCTGACAAGGGACTATTGATCCTAATCATGTTTCCCTGTCCATGGACTATTGATCCTATAACGTTTCCCTGTCCATGGACTACTGATCCTATTAACGTTCCCTGTCCAGGGACTGTTTATCCCTTCATGTTTCCCTGACCAGTGACTATTGATCTCATTCATGTTTTCCCTGAACCAACAACTATATTGATTCTATTCATGGGACTATTGATCCCATTCATGTTTCCCTGACCAACAACTATATTGATTCTATTCATGGGACTATTGATCCCATTCATGTTTCCCTGACCAACAACTATATTGATTCTATCCATGTTTCCCTGTCCAGGGACTACTGATCCCATCTATGTTCTCTGACCAGTGACTATGATCCCATCCGTTGTTTCCCATCTATGGACCACATTGAGCCCATGATATTCACATGTCCAGGGCTATTGACCTCATCCATGTCCACTTGTCCAGGATTATTGACACCATCTGTGATTATCTTGTCCAGGGACTGTTTATCTATCTTACGTTTACAGGGACTGTTGATCCATCTTTGTTTAATTGTCTAGGACTCTTGATCCCATCCGTATTAATTGTCTAGGGCACTCTTGATCCCATTCCGTGTTTAATTGACCAGGAACTGTTTGATCCCATCCATGTTGAATTGTCCTTGGGACTGTTGATCCCATCCGTGTTTTAATTGTCCAGGGACTCTTGATCCCATCCTGTTTTCTGTCTAGGTTAGGGTCTGTCCAGGGACTATTGACCACACCCATGTTCACTTTCCATAGGATTGTTGATCCACTTTATGTTCATTTGTCCTGATTATGCATCTATGTTTATCAGGGGACTGTAGACAAATGTATTGTATGAACAACAAACGGGCATTATCTTTCAGCATCGATTTTAGCCTGTTCAGCAGCGATTCAGTCTTTGTCTGATTCCACAGAGCTGCCATTCCGTATCTCTGCTCCTGATCTCTCATTCTTGTTAAAGATTTATAATTCCGTGTTTGCTTAAACATGGCAGTTATTCTCTCGGTCTGCTTCCACTGCCCTGTCAGTTTTTGTCTAATTCCACTGACTACCTTTCCTATTAGTACTGTGGAGAAATACACCCTTCTCTGATTTCAACATCGATCTGTTTATTCTCTCAGGGAAACATGAATAGGATCAACAGTCCCTGGTCAGGGAAACATGGATAGAAATAATTAGGAAAAATCTGAACTCAAACACTCGCATGTTCTTTCCATGGTATTCTACATTAATCTACAGATATTATCAAAACCTAAATGATCGAATATTGTTACTCCTTCACTGCAGTCTCTGTCAGGAAGTCCAATCTTACAAATTTCATAAACAAGTACTCACATGTAGTCTCTTGAAAACGAATATTTCTATGCATATAAATGATCGTCAATCTAAAATATCCATTGCTAATTACTCTAAATGCCATTTTTCGTCCGTAACAAAACCATTTTGAAAACCATTGTTCTATCATATATGCCCGTTCCGAAATACTAAATGGTTACAATTTCCAACTGACACTATCTAATGTTAAACTCTACTTTATATTTTATTCTTCAGCAAAGGCTTGCGATTCTTTAACATATGTTATACATTACTTGCTTAATGCATCTAATAAAAAAAAGGGGAGGACATGAGTGTCTTGCGAGTAGAGCAAATAGAAAGTTACAGGTCATAAGGTCATAGAGCATGGAATGAAATACAAGTCTTGAACTCTGACCTACCCAAGTCCCTCCACCTCGATGCCTACGTCATCCAGACTGATAACGAGGTCCTGTTGATCATAGTGATCCGAGAGAGACGATTTTTCCCGAACATTAGAGCGGGCGTACATCCTCCGGCGGGACAGTTTATCCAACAAGTCGTATCCACTGACCATCTTCAGGTTTCGGTTGTCGTAAACATCCACCTGGCGGGTCTGGTGATTGCTGCTGGACAGGTACATTCTCTTCTCATCCGGGCCCCTAGACAAGTCTAGCTACAACCATTTGTGGAAAAAATGAGCTGGAAACATAGATAAACAAGACAGTTTTCGGAAAAATAAAATGTCACACTGTTCCGATCTTTCTTCAAACAATATATCGTCAATAAACTTCAGAAGCAATGCTACTGTGTTTAAACTTCTTGTGGGTAATTATAAACACACACATGGCAGGCAAATTCTTTTGTAATCGGTTATTCCCGTCTGTTGTTCATTGTCCACAACCACTACTTCTGAAACACTTCCTTTCTTTTTATCATGTCTTCTCACATAACTGTCAAACAAGAATTTTCCATACCATTAAAAACTGCCAGAGTCTGCGACTATTCAAATATAATTATGGATTAAATATGAAAGTCGAAGAGGCTGAAACACAAAGAGANTCTACGACTATTCAAATATAATTATGGATTAAATGTGAAAGTCGAAGAGGCTGAAACACAAAGAGAATGTGCAAAGTAGGTCCAAAGGATGTAACAACGACTCTTAAGTGTAGCACATTTGGTCACAGCGTAAATAATGTCCAATACTGAAATGGGGTAAATTGGGATGCGTTGGATTACGGTCTATTCAGTAGTTCCACATCCGGCACGCCGCACTGGTAATCAAACGCTCCCTGCCTGAGTTCCCCTTTTGACTGGTTCCGACAACAGACAATAGCAGACGTCCAAGTTTGACATTCAATATAGCCTCCTCATTGCTCTCAGGTATTAAAGGATGTAGGCATTAATTACCTTCCAATGTCTGTTTATCAAAAAATTTGTCTCCGGTTCATTTCATATCAAAGACGCTCTGAATGGGCTTATCATAATCTATCCATTTTTGCATACTGTTGAAGCAGACGAAAGTAAAACAGGTTTTGTCCTGATTTTAATATAACTGGGTATAAAGTATTTTGATAAACATATTCATTTTCGGATTCAAATCACAGGCAAATATAAGACCTAAATTGACTGAACTTCATAAAAATACCNGTTGATAGATAAATTCATTTTCGGATTCAAATCACAGGAAAACATAATACCTAAATTGACTGAACTTCATAAAAATACCAACGGCATGGGAAAATAACTATCTTTTCAAACATAACTGTGGAATTCAGTCAAAATGACGGATTAAACTATTTTCCCCGCATGCATTACTTTAAATCCCCAAAGACTTGATCAATGCACGTTAAAGAGAAGAGAAAAGAAATTATCAAATCTGTTTATAGTTCAAGGGAAAAAGATTGCCATTTTGTATTGGAAACCAATTTACATATTAGTATTTACATGGCATAATTTCACATGCGGGGGTCCCCTTTTTTATGGAACACTAAAAAAGGCAAGAAATATCGATAGTGGCACAATGCATTAACTAAGTGCACACCCAGACGAAAACAAAAATCAGCACACAAACAATTTGCTTCAAGAGCTTGCACTTCCTGTGTTCAGCCCTGTAACATAGGACTTGATAGAAAATTCTTTGTGAGGCTGCTTATACAATTAACAATTTACGATACTGCTGAAGCTCAGGCACTCCAGTANTCTTGTAACAAAGGACTTGATAGAAAATTCTTTGTGAGACTGCTTATACAATTAACAATTGACGATACTGCTGAAGCTCAGGCACTCCAGTACTCTGTTACCTGTAAATGGTGTAGCACACAGATTACGGAATTATACAGTTTAAACAGAGACTGGAATCTACCGTTCATCGACATCATGTTTTTAATGGGACACTCGAACTGAAGCTGAAAAGGGACTAATACGAAAGTTCCATTTAATGTTACCTCATTACACCCATAACACGAAGAAGTACCAGATCAAACCTTATAAAAATTCAAAATACAAAATATATCCAAAATACACAAATACCCAAAATTTACATGGTTATATTATAAAGTTAGACGTATCAAATTTCTATAAACGCACCAAAAGCATATAGAATCAAGAAGTGTTTGTGAAACACTGATGCCCCCGCTGACGGCGAAGTTATCGATGACACTTAAAAAGAAAGGTCTTGTTACAAGCAATAAACATGTAGGCCTAAATGAAATCCCTATCACTATCTATTCAAAAAGTATAGCCAAGGTTCAAGTTTTTGCGGATAAACAGACAGACAAACGACGAGACCAAAAACTTCTTTTTGCTGCTTACAAGGGCGTGACAATGTAAGAACCTTCTGCGCTAAAGACTCCCGAGAGTTTCCGATCTAGATATTCTCTACCCTCTGCAACCTTCACCCACGGCTATTTTACCTTTTACCGACGACTTCCAAACGTCCATCCACCGTGTGGGGACGCGGTTGGTTTTCTACAAACCAATATCACACCTTGATAAATCGGTAACAGGTTGGTAATGAAACTGAATTGAAATCATTGTTTGCAGTGCATCTGCGTTCTCTTGACCTAGAATGAACTCGTGAAAAATAATGCCATCAACACTTTAACGGCCTAGCCACATTTACATAGAGAGCGACAGACTGCGAGTTACTGCAAAGAGGAAATATTTTTATGGAAGTCCGACAGTTTATGACAAAATACTCCAAAGGATAAGACCTGAGAAAACCCTTTCTAAAGTTTTAAAGCGGCCAGTGTATGCTAAACAGCTTTGCTTTTTATTCCGTTTATATCATTAATTTATTCACAAAATGATCAATGCCGTACCCGCTAATGGACAGAAGCATTATGGAATTTATGATCTGAATTGTTTGGCGCTGAAAATCGTTAGTAAAATGACAGAAATTCCAATCACTGCTTTGTCAAACGATACACTACAAAACCGCTGAAAAAATATCTTATATACATTCCATAAAATAAGAGAACACATTTGTCTCTTAGAATTTGAAGTTGAACTTGACAATGGAATGTGAACGACATCGTAAAAGAATTCCCGAATTGACAAAAAGAAAGAAAATTAACATGTCACAGAGAAATCAACGGACTTTTTGAGAGAGCGTTGGCACTCTAACGATAATTAATAAAGATAAACTATATTTTGCGTGTTTGAATCATGTATTTACTATTGACAAAAGATAAAGGTCTTGTAAAACGTGCTAAATTAAAAACCTCTCGTGCGCAGCATTCTGACAACTTTAAACAGTAAAATACCCAAACAAAAAAACCTTTTCCGTGTTTCACGACAGGTGTAATAATAAAAACACATTATCATTCAGGTAAATGGATTTCGTCAATCGCGACATTATCAGTTAATTGCATGTTATACGAGGATTGCAGATATAAGCCTATAAATGTTTGTGCAGTACTGAATTCACACAGTGAACAAATTCATATCAATTTTCGACTTTTGCAATCCAATCCATTCGAAATCTCAACACCTTTCTAATCCATATTTTGAAAATTAATACAAAGTCAATACAGTTAATACACATTTTCCACTTGCATTCAAATAAGAATCAATGGAATTAAGTGTCGCATAGGAAAACATATCAAAGTAATCTTTAAAATGAATGCATAGAATACATGTAAGTTTCGACGCGAACGAGTTTACTAATGATAATTTGAATGAGCTCAAGAGCCATTACTAATATTCATTTAGACTTCTGAAGATAATCTACTTTTGATAAAAATGAATATTCAATGCTTATTTTTCTTTGGTAAAATGTTTAACAATTAGCATTGACACTTTACGTTGATAGTTCTATGCGCATCGAAGACACCACGTTTTGAAATTCTGATACCTCTCGTAAACTTTTGAATTTATGAACAATAATTTTCTTTGAAATCTATTGATATTAATTTTTTAACAAATGACACCAAGATGTAGCGGTTCAAAATCAAATTCTGTTAATGCTGTGAGAATCATACAAAAATTGTAACGTGACAACCAAAGAATTGACTTTTGCCACCGTGGTGATGTTACCTTGCTTCCGGTCCTCGGGTAGGGGTAATATCCGGAAGTGACAGTTCTTGAAAGGAGCACATAAACAAGTTCCGTTCCTTCATAGTTATCAATGTTCTGATTATCAACGAACAATTATTACAAGACGGCTCATTATAGCCGCGTGCGATGCGCGCATTGTCGTCTGGCAAACTGGCGCGCTAAATTTGACCAGCTCCTGTCCTGCTAAATAAGTCGATGAACGGAGGATTGTCATTGATTGTCTTATCTTTTCATAAATGATTAGAAAAAATCCGTTTAGAATTCGTTTTAAGCCCACATATTAAAACCTGAATCCTCTCTCGTGCAATAGAGTAATCCTAGTTAAAAAGCAGGCTTGAATTGACACAGACAGATTTTTAAACCTTTTCTGCACTCTTTGATAGGTCCCTTTGTAATGTTGATTCTCTGCAAATAAATTTCTCTGTTTGTGACAATCTTTGTGTACTGCACGATGGATACTTTTACTTCTGCCAAATCTATGCAACATAAATCTCACTTAGCACTATCACCGCCACAGCTAGAGCGGGGTAGGGTTCGCTGTGGGTGCGGGTTGCTAGCTTGTGTACAAGCACTATCAAGATAAAAGAGTTTCGTCAGTGCTACCTAGCTGAAAAATAATCGAAAATTCCCTACCCTTTGCCAGTCTCATAATTAACAACCAAAAGTAAGTACAGGCCACCAAAAAAAAAAAAAAAAAAAAAAGATTCAAGACCTGGCGATAAATTATTGCTTTGTATAAAGATATGCCACCGAGTGCGCCTCTAAGGAAATATACCGTTTCATTAACGAGCTTATATCTAGTCTTCGCAATGAGCGCCTTCCTTTTAAAATTCTTTTTATTTTTTAAATTTTGGACTTACATAAGAGTTATGTAAATATTGCGATGAATTACCGAGGAGAATTGGCCATCTGTAATGAAATTGATATAAGCATAATGTATATCCAAACTTGTCATTCATTTACTGAAAGGGCGGTTGGAAAAAAAGGCTTTCTTGTCGTAAACTTTCCGTGGTACTCGATATTTTAGGAAGACGAAGTACATTATATCTAGGAACCTTCACTTATCCCAAACCTGAAAAAGATCTAAAATATATATATTTATGATCTCAAAATCTGTCGAGGGGAATGACTAAACAAAAACTACCTCACGTAAAATTCGAAATGAAGGTTTGGTTGGGTTTTTTTTTATTGCTGTTCTATTTTTGTCGTTTGAAGTGGGATTTTCTCAAGTCTTCAAAGAAAATAAGAAAAAAAAAATGTAGAATGGTTTCATTTTAATAGATGGTACCTCACAGGTAGGCACACATCTTCTATCTTGAAACAAAAAGTTTTAATTTGAAATATTGACTTCAAGGACGACTTTGAAATGGGATTAACACAGCATTTGTTTCAATTCTGACATCGTTCCTTATCTCTTCTTGAACCCTTATTGCACAGATCTCCTACCATTTACTGGGTGTTAGTAAAAACAATATTTAGAAAATATAGTCTTCCTTAGAGGAGCACTGTAAAAGCTTTAATATAAAAGCGGGTTTTGTACTGCTGAGATGTGAATATTTTGTACTACCGAAATAAAAACAAATATTAGTACAAGCTCGCCCTAAATACTAGAAAATTTGGTAAACAATTTTTATTTGTAAAGGAATCAAGTATACAAGTGTTTGTAACTTAATATCGTAGGTAATCAGTGTAGCGGCATTAAATGGTAATTCATGGAAAACATTGAATTTTTCCAATCTTTTTATCATCATATCAATTATAATGCATTATACATTCTATCGACCATTATTGACAAAATTACCATGCACACGCTCGGAACACTCATAAAATTTAACTAGTCTGTTTATAGAGAAACAGTCGATTAATTGGTTAAATATATTCTAAATTTATTTGCAATCATGAAGTATTGTTAAGTTGAATATACTGTCTGCCAAGTCTGGTTGACGAAGACCTATGGTATCTCTGCAGAAAGTTTTCGATGATCGGAAAAGTTTCACTCAAGCCTCTGACCCTGATGAACTTATAAAACATTCCTGCTGGCGTCCTCTGACCCTGATGGAACTTAATAAACAGTCCTGCTGGCCTCCTCTTGAGTGCTTCAGCAAATCCCTGACTCGGATTAACGAAATTTAACACTCTCCCCTTTTGATGTAATGAAAGCAGACTTACATCAGACTTTTCTGTTTTCGAAATAAAGAACATATTCACTATATGTATTCTGTTTAACAAGTTATTTTTTAAAGGATCAGAACAATCAATTTCTTTGAAATACCTAGAGATCAAGGATGGATTTTGGTTTATTGAGTATCAATAATCAGGCTTCTAATTATTCATGCGGACGTGATATTTCAGGAGATGGAAACTCTCTCCTTGGTTTTGGTAAGATTATATGATAAGATCGTTCAATGAAGGTATCTGATTTTGACTACGGATTACTCCGTTTACTTGATTAAGACAATATCTCACGGCGAGTGTGGCCGGTCGACAGAGGGTGCTTACTCCTCCTAG
The DNA here is from genome assembly GCA_903981925.1 of Ostrea lurida. Lineage (NCBI taxonomy): Eukaryota > Metazoa > Mollusca > Bivalvia > Ostreida > Ostreidae > Ostrea > Ostrea lurida. Next base: position 21,784 of record CAJDSM010037411.1, read on the forward strand.
GCACCTGATCCCACCTCTGGTGTATTCAGGGGTGCGTGCTTACCCAATTCTTGTATTATATTCTGTTTGGGACTTACGAGATTGATCACTGTTCGTTATCTTTGTCTTTTCATCTAATCAATGGCCAGATGGATGCGCTGAAAATGACGAAAAGACTCGAGAATAAACCTTAATGTTCTTGTAATATGACATTCTATCTAATAGAGATGCACGCCTTTATATGAGGGAGTTAAGAAGTCCAACATCCTCTTCTCGGGGATTTTAAAAAGGCAAAATGAGAAAAATAATATGATACGAATAAAAAAACCAAACAAACACGTAACACACAGACAAATGACAGTTTGTCATTTCGCTTGATCGAATCTGTATTTTTTTGGGCGAGGCTTCTCCTAGATGTTTTACCTTTTGTTCTCAGTGACCATTCACATTAAAATAATGGTGTGGCATGATGGTCCTCATTCATTGAAACCATACGGCCAATCATTGAATGATATGATAATTTTCACGGTTTTCCACGCGAGAAGAAACAGTTTCTGGAATGAACGTCGATTAGTTACTGGTATTATTTATTTCGGGTTGTTAACCTGGAATACTCTGTATTTTATTTACATAATTAATGAAGTGAGAAGGAAAACATCCATCTTTTGTATTAATTTACAGAGAAAACATCGATTTAAATAAAATCAGGAAACAAAAGCTGCCTGGTATCGGTTAACAAAGTGATATCGACATTGCCTAACTCATACAACATTGTGATTTAAAGTCAGTCTTAATAAGGTAGTTTAATCACTACTTTTATAACATCAAAATCAAAATTTTACAAATCTATATGCTAAATGAGAAGAAGAAAAATTTACAAAACGATATGTTGGCCTGTACTTTTCTGATTGAAATTTTAGCAGAATATTTCGTCCACGACGTTGAGCTTTGGCTCAGCATCATTTTTACTACACTTTCAATCTCGAAGAATTAATTTTTTTTCACTGGCATCAATGCAAACCTTAACGAGCCATATCTAATTAAAAGATTATCACATTGAAAATTCCTTCGGGTAAAATTCAGGTCACGATATTAATGATCTGTTATTTCCGGATTACATATACTGCTAGTATGTATGGATCGGATACCTAAAACAAAATGAACTTATGACCTCTAATACAGTATCTAAGTTTACAACTATTTTTGATTTACGGTTAATTGCTAAGTACATTACATGCTCGCGTGAAATATTAACTGATATCGCGTATATGCATTATTCAAATAGCCTTTTGTACCTCACACAACAATGTTTTTACTTTTGAGTCAATTGAGTTTTAAACGGCCTTACAGAAAAATCAAAACACGAGGGTTTTCATTCTTCTTTATCAATTCTTGCTCACTTGATAAAATTTACCAGTCTATGCTGACGCATTACGAACGATAAGTAAATTGTTGTGTATTAGATTGCACTCATATGCTCTACACGGGGACACTATGTCAGAATACTTGGAATTTTAAAAGCAAAGCGGTTTGATCGAGATGCCGGTGGTTAGGGATCTCCAGGACTAGAAACTATTTTCCCCAAAGTTATAGAACGATTAACAATTATTAAGATGATTTACGGAGAATTGGTGTTGATTTTGATTGATATGCATTCTCCAATTCCTTTTTCGAGATAGTCACGGACTGTATGACCATCAATACCAAAGTTCATTGTAACCATCCATACCAA
>CAJDSM010037412.1:4464-14618 GCA_903981925.1 Ostrea lurida
TATAATTGTCATGTTGGGAAAACTAAAAATTATGATACCGTGTTGAAAAGTATAAGTAATCAACCTGTCAACCTTCAGTTTCAAAGTCATCCTTTCCATAGACGCCATTTGAAAAAACCTTTCTTATGATGCTATTAGATATTACTGTGAAACTAAAATGATAATTTGCTTGGTGTCATATTGTATGTTATGTTAATGTGCAAAAAGCCTTTTATCCCAAAATTGTATCAAAATATTTCTCTAAGAGTTCGATCCTCAGATTCTTGCGGAGTAACGAATCGTGGTCCGATAGACGCAAGTTCCTCCTAATCAGAATAGGCAGTACTTAGTTTCTGGTCGTCCCAGGCCGGTTAACTTGCTTTTGTGTGGCTGGCAAGTTAATTTGGGACCTCGTAATTCCCTCAAACAAGTTTGTACATGATGGTCCACATCAAAAAGCAGCTGAAGAGGGAATTAGATCTATCGGCTGCAAAAAAGAAAAATGAAGAAGTAGATTTTTTAAAAAAGACTTTTTTCCTTTACGAAACACAAAATTTTCAGCAGGGATCATGGTAGAACCAACTCCAAAACAATGCAAAATTAAATTTGACTTGAATCAACTATAGTGGCGGGTGCAATGGGAGGGGTCCCAGGGTTGGAAAAAAGGTAGCCATTGGTTAGACGCCAAAGCTTCTTGGATTAACCTCTACCTAAAGTCACCATATATCATACATGTACATATGAAACTTCATATGGGTCAAATATGTTCTCTATCGAATTTGGGTCAAAAGGTCAAGTTCTTGTGGACATTAAAGTGGCAATATGGTTTTCATTTAAAATTCTTGAAACGGTTAACAACACTCTTTCTGAGACTGAAATGATAATCTTGTGTATATGAATAGGAATCATATGCATATTTTAAGAACTTGACCTTTTGACCCAAATTCGATAGAGAAACAATTTGACCCAATGAAGTTCATATGTACATGTATGATATATGTGACTTTAGGTAGAAAGGGTAATGCCGAAAAGCTCGGACACCATATTGCTACTTTGATGTTTACCCTTACCCTTAGGATCATGAAATTTACAATTTTGATAAAAGGCTTCCTACTCATTCCAAATATTCATTTAGTTTCACAGTAATATCAATAGCATCAAAGAAGGTTTTTCAAATGTTTTACATATAAACACTATGTACCAAGATTGGTCCCACCCTGGGGTCAGAACCCCTACCCCGGGGATCACCTAATTTACAATTTTGGTAGAGGCCTTCTTGCTCTACATCACTATATATTTAGTTTCTCTTAGACCTAGGGTGCAAGAGACCTGAAATTTACCACTGATGTGCCCCATGTCCCAAAGATGCTTCATACCAAATTTGAAAAGAATTGGATTAGTAGTTATCAGGAAAAATTTAAAAATGTTCAATTGTTAACGCACGACGCAGACCAATTGCAATAGGTCACCTGAGACCTAAAACTTTTGAGTAAACTCAGATGACCTATTGCAATTAGTCTTTGTCCGTCGTCGTGCGTTGTCCGTTATCAATTGTAAACGTATAGTTACCATTTGCATTGATCCACTGTTTATGAGATATCTTCATCATCAAATGACAAGATTGACACCCCCCTTCCCGGTAGGCCCGCCATTTGGATCAATTTACACATACAGGTATCCGAAGGAGAAAGGGGGAAATCGAGCTAATTTTGTTGATTAATGTACAAAATAAAAGGAGGGGTATACTTAAAGTGGGGAAGTTGTCCAAGTCGTTGACAATGACAATGAATTTAGATGAATGATAACATTACCATTGAAAAAAGTATACATAGATAAATAAGATTGGAATGCAATGCCGTGAGTACACTAATGAAATGAAAGATTAACATACAGTATAATAACTTAGAGGATCACATCTACTCTCTTCTCTATCACAGCAAGGAAATTTACATAAGTTTCGAAAGTATGAGTTGCGAATCTTTTGTATTAACAATATTCTAAATTTATAAAGTATTTGGTATTTGAGTATAAAATGCAGGTAAATATTTTCTTCTTACAATTTGAATAATAACTGAGTCACAATGTAAATAAATAATGATATTCGTCCCCAATTTCATTTTTTGTTACAGATTTACATTTTCTTTGCATTTCGTGGGAATAATTTGGCCACTTCCCTTAAAACTCTTAGGTAATCTGTAAGAGTTACATGTTCAATAGTCTTGATCTCTATACTTAAACTGTAAATCTCTAATCCGCTCCCAAAAACTAATATTTTTGTTTTTTTCTAACATTCACATATTAGTTCCATAAACACAAATATTCAGAAAAAAGATCTAACTGTCGTTGAAAGTCTGTTGCTGACTCAGCAAAGAACAAAGTGTCGTCAAGCATAAAGTAAAATAGCTAGATTCATGTCAATTATTAGCTCGTTTTCTAAAAGAAGCATCAATATGTGTAGAAACTTGACAGGCATTTTGGTGGATTTCAAAAAACCTTCTAAATCGTTTTAAAAATATGGAAAAAAAGGTATGGGGGACAAATTTTTCCTCCTTGTCTAAAGGTTCCCGATGCTGACAGGGAAAGAAAATCTGAAAATTTTAACCATTATATTTATTCTGGCTTTGATTCCCTTGTACATACTTCTGAATAATACGAAAAATTTTTCCATCAAAGTTACTAATGCAATAATTTATTCGCAAAGACCATGTCTCCAAACTGTATCAAAAGGCTTCTAAAATCGTACGAAGGCACAAAAATAATTTCTTTTTTGTTTTCCTTGTATAATTCTATCAATACATGTAAGTAAAATATGATCAACCGTGCTGAAGTCTTTCCTGAAACCTCTTGATTATTCAAAAGTCAAATCTACAGTATCTGAATAATTATTCCAAATCTAGTATTAAAGAACAGAGGTAAACAATTTCCCAAACATGACACTAAGGTAATTGGTCTATAGTTTTTTTTGTTCAACATCAAATCCTTTATTCTTAAAAAATAGGTATCAATGTCACCACATAACCAATTGCGTTGGAAAATCCCTGTCATCTAAAATTAGATTAAACAGCTGTTTGACAAAGGCAGCATCACGGTGACAAGTTGACAAAAGTATATTCAATTGAAAACAAAATTTTGTACAACTCAAGAAATCCCCTATTTTGACAAACAATATCAAGATGACACTTACATCTTTACAGTGGTTTTACCAATAGTCCTAATCGCTTCCAATTTCTAACAAAATATTTAAACCACTGGTATAGACCAATTCATTTGTTTCGTCAGTTTTTGTTTCTTCTAACATATAATATCATGCATTTGATATTTTCAGCAGAAATTCAGGACATTCTAATTACTAAACTAGACCACAAACATTAAATAATTATAAATTGAAAGATTTCTTGTTTGATTTTTAAAAGAAATAAATTACTTTGAGCTCTTCTAAGGTTTGTTAACTGAGAAGGAGAGTATGAACTCACATGCAGTAGATTGTCCATTATACCCTCACAAGTTGTCCTAATACCGCGTTTCCGTGGCGTTCCTGGTGTCCGCCCCGTCCCCTGGTTCCGCCTCTGCCACCTCGACCGTTATGTTCCCCGTATCGCTCATCAGAATCGTCCGCGTAAACCTGTCGCCATACAACAAAAAGTTTGTCTCTCTACGAGTCTTGGCAAGATTTCCCCTTGGCGTTTAGCGGCCTTGAATGTAGGGTACAAGAGTTTTGCGCTTGTCCATTTATCTCCCTTAATGGATAAACTGCTCGTAATACCGTATTTGGTGTTTGATAGCTTCTCTTTAGCCAGCTGTCGTGACATTTCTCTGTCTTTGAATTAGACGAATTTTTGGCGACAATTTTGTCTCGGTTTTCCATGTTTGGGCGATCCCATTCTACTGGTACACGGTGAAACTCATAATGTTTTCAAAGACCCATTACATCTTTGCAGGAAGTTTTTCAAAAGTACGCTCTCTGTGTCTTCCTTCGTAGAATTGTCTGCCCATATCTCCATCGGTGTAGTCTCATCAATCCCACTAAAAATCAGATTGGTCCCCTCATCGAGCGAGCTGAAGAATAATGTGGCGTTCCTTCAAAAGGATCTCCGTCCGATTGTAGCGTCATATAGCATCGTTCAGGGTTTCGGTCTCGTTGTCAAGTTTTTTCACGTCGTCACGGCAAACTGTGAAGCTTCGCCTTTTGGTTTTTCTCAAAACTGTTCATTCAAGAAGCCTGAAGACTTTTTTTGTCCATCTCCGACATATTGCTTTTCAGAAACCCGTGAATGTCACTTTGAATGGATCTGTTTGCGATTCCAAATTGTCAGTGTGATCCATAAGGTCAAGTTTTCTTAATTGTTCCCGAAACACAACTATCTAGTTTCCGTGAATATTAGTATCGAATTTTGAAATTGAAATCCAAGCCCTGTGCAAGTGGGTGAAAACAAGGGCGTTATTTACAAAGCCATGTATGCGGTCCTTGCGGTTGTGCCCCATAATAAAAAGTTTTCCGCCGCGTTTCGTAGAATAGCTGGAAAACATTGTATGATAGGAACGTATTCGATTGAATAGCCTTTGTAATATGTAGGCGTGGTCATAGGACGGCAAATGGAAAATTACATTATAGGATGTAGTGTTTGGTATTCTAAGCAGCTTTACCCACGGTGAGCGCACAGTGACGGAAAAAAGTTTTTTTGGGGGGTTATAATATTTACTAGTATATTCATATTTTAGTTGTGTTTTTCAGCCTTTCGTGTTCGTGTTTTTCAATAGATTGTACAACGATGCACGTCCGGCATTCTCCCTTAGATGGTTATTAACATTGCTCGGACACGAGGTTCCATAGTACTCGTCTAGATTCTTTTCCTGGGGTTTTAACATTCTAGGATAGGCATAATTGTTGTAATATTATATTACGTAAATCTAATACTGTGGATAAAATAGTGCGTAATTTATTTCATATTATATATAAAGTGTATAGATAAATAACACAACGGCTGCTGCCCTTCACACTAGCCTGGCTTACTCCAACATATTGGTGTTCTGTTTTAGAATGAATGATAGGTTTAAAGAAATTATTGTAGATTATACTTATGTTGCCCACAGGTTAGACTTTTTAATCGGATTCATCACTATGTGGCGTGGTATGATACGCTATTTCACGCTCATACTTAATCCTAGTATCGGACTGTAAAACTGAGCTGAATGTACTGTAGCTATCGAATCCACTTATCACACCACTCCAAGTTTTTGCTCTTATTCCTTACTCTTCCGCTTTTTCCGAAGCCGTTTGTGAAACGTACCATTGATGCACGCAGCTCAATTAAGATAGCAAAGACAATCACAACAAAATTTGGTAAAAAAATTCCCAAAATTTAGTTAAAATCCAGAAAAACGATTCTTTGGAACTTCTCTCCGAGAAAAATCAACGTCTACGTCTTCACATCTCACGCATGCGCAACAACTTGATTTATGAACGTTAATTACAAAAAGCTAGGGGCTTAATAATACGCACACCAGTTCCAACACCTATATTACGCAGTCAACAGGATGCAATATTCAGAAAAAATGTGGCCTTTTTAATAGGTGTTCTAGTTTTCACTTCAGAAATCGTCTGTATGGTTTGTCTGAAGTTAAAATCTTTATTTATTAATACCTAAAAATCACCATCTCCAAATGAATATACTACGCTTGCGCGGGTCTTCGTTTAGTAAATTGCAAGCAGATAAAATGCCAGATTGCTTAGAACGGCATTTCCCCTGACAAAATATTTATTTGCTAATGGTTATATGGTTACATGTACGATGAAGAATCAACCATACGCTTTTTATTCTACATGTGGCTTAAATTTTATGTTATACATGTCTCTGGTCTGAGTCGATCAATGATCATATTTAATTAAACTAAGCAGTTGCAACTTAAGAAAAAAATCTTGATCTTGTAAAATTATTACAGAAAAATGTATCGTCATTCATACATGTACATGCATTCCTTTTCAATTAGGAATTTCTCTAAGATATGCGTGCTATATATATACTGAATATTGAAACCTTCGAATGTTATTTGCAACATAATTGAATGTGCAATTTTTGTTGTAGTAATGCAAATTTCGTTCCGTCTAAATTGCTTCTTTTACAACATTTCTATCAGGTTTTCTGTTTATCGTGAAGATCGTTTATCGTGTTTTCCGTTTATCAAGTCTATCGTGAACATAGTTCTTTTAAATAAGGTTTTGCGTTTATCCTGTCATATCGTGCGTGTATCCTATCCTATCGTGCGTGTATCGTGTTCTATAGTGGTTCATGCCAAGAACAACGTTGCGAGTACTGAATCAATTTATCCATCTTTTTAGAAAAATGGAAACATGGAGGAACTGAATAAATTAAAATTATGTTGTAAATTCGGGTGATCAATCAAACTAACAATATGTGCTCTATTCTATGAAGAAAACGCAATAGAATTAAAACTATGAAGAATTTCGAAATCTGCAAAATCTTAGAACAAAAACAAAACTAATCCAACGTCCGTTTTGGCTGCAACGGCGTTCCATACTTTTTTGTTGTTAGCGTCTGCTCCTATTAGTGTATATACATGTATGTATATTTATGTTTATAACAACATACACCATGTTGTTGGATTAGAACCTCATTTGATAGTGTAATTGAAATTGTTTACAACACCGGTCTAGCGTCCAATAATCTGGTAAAATAGAGACACATTTAGCCCTTAAAATACATAGTTCAGTTGTTAATGTGGTGAGAAATACTTTCCGTCATATCGTGATTATACCATCTTCTCCGTTTCTTCCTTTGTTTCCTCCTTTGAATTATACGCTTTGAAAAGTTTTCTCCCTTGTTGATATGGTGGCCTTTTCGGGATAAATTGATAATAGTATTTTTGTTTATTTCAATTTTACCGATTTCCGATCCTACGATTTTTCTAGACTTTTTATATAGCTAAGTGGGATGGTAACCTTTCATGAAAAACAAAAAATCCATTTCTGTTGCAATTTGTTTAGATTGAAGATACAGATGAACTGCTTATCCAGTCATGAAAGTTATCACATTTTAATCAAAGAGTTGTAATTCAAGATGACTAGATCGGGGACTAGATAAACTAACTTGTCATTTAGAGATTGCGAGGACATTATAAAGTATGTTTTTGACGACATAACACGTACGTTATCGTGACTTGAAGATATATTGTTTTTGTCAACACAATACGCAAGTTATCGTGACTAGATAATATCTTGATTTGGCGGAATATTATCTTGATTTGATGAGAAATCTCACGTCGGCCAAAATGATGTGGATGGCAGAAGTATGCCACCATAACTATTATACTGTTGGGATTACTCAGAAAGTATATTAGCTGAGATTTTGGAAGGATGCGAGGCGTTAAATATTGCAGATGCAAAAGGTACTTTCCAGAGCTTTGACACTGACTGTAGAACACTGGTATCACAGGGATAATGAGATTGAGGAGACATTCACATTTGATAAGTAATTTACATTTGACAAATCAATATCAATCAGGTACATGTAAGCAGTGCAGAGCTGGGTAGACGTGCTTAACTTTATATAACCACTGCTAACAAATAAGGGACCATCAAGGCAAGTTAATTATCTTACTGGTTAAAGGGTAATGATCGGGATGAAACTAGTCAACGAATTATTTTCATTTTTAGTTTCCAAGGCATTAATTAGTCGGGGTATTGTGTTGGACAATCTGAAGTCGGCTTTTGTTAATCCACATATTGACGAAACGACCCCAAAAAATCTAAGATGGTAGGATACCAGGGTCAATCAATATTAAAACTATCGATGATTTATAATGTTCCCCATTGAGTATGTTTGATGGGAAAGTACCGTGGGGATATAGAATAATTCATCATTTATCATTTCCAGCAGACCAGTCTATCAATTGTAGCAAACTACAAGACGAGTCAGCTGCTTTTTCAATACGCTTCTGTTTCAAATCTGGTACAATTCATGATACAGTCTGGAAACGGTGCCTTTTGTTGTAAAATTGATATTACGTCTGCAATATCCCTGGCACTATACGTAGTAAAACGTAAGCAAACGTAGGGAAACCTAGTAAAACGTACAAACAATTTAAACGGCAAAAATTTGTCACGAAACGTGGCTTTTTCCAGCGTAGTGAAACCTAGACACCGAAACCGTGACAGTGTGACTGGGGCTTTAACCACCCTGACTCCAGTTTAAGGTATATCCGAAAGGGAGATTCACCCCCCCCCCCCCCCTAAATTTCGAAAATGTACGTTTCGATTCAAATAAATCGGAGAGAACCGGAGACGGAGAGCTTGAAGTATTCGAGTTATAGTACTGGATGTATGCTACGCCTAAAGCACAGGCACTTGACGATTCAAAGGAGTAGGCCCACGAAGGGTGGAAATCTGCCCTGTAAAAGGGTAAAAATGAAAATGAAATTCAAGAAATTATTTTCTGCAAAAATTATAGCCCATGTATTGATAGTTTATCAGGGTGGTAAATTTTTTGAGTTTTACATTGGTGTATCTAAGATTTGATGCCGCGCCAAACATTCATGAAATATCATAAAATGCAAAAATTAGCTTAAAAACGCCACATTTTTGTGATAAAAACGAAAATTTGTTATAGAGCACAGGCTTGGACCAAGAAGATGTTATAAAATTTCGAACCTCCCCCTTGGCATCATATTTATAACTGACAAAAAAATAAAATTGGTCCAAAGCCTGTTCTATAACAAATTTCGTTTTTAAACAAAAATGGGCGATTTTTAAGCAAATCTGCAGTTTTTATTTTCATGAATGTTTGGGGCATTAAATCTTGAGATATACACCAATGTAATACCCAAAAATGTTGACACCGCTAAAACTGTATACATGGGCTATTCAATTTTGCAAAAATAATTTAATTTTGACATATTTCACTTTAATAAATTTGTACCCTTTTAGCAGGCAGATTTTCCACCCTTCGTGGGCCTACTCCTTTATATGATAAAAAGAGTTGTCTACATGTAAACACACTACCTCAACATACTGTTTGTTTACGGGAAAAACAATATTTTATTTCTATGCCCCCGGAATCTTCGATTCGGGGGCATATAGGTTTTGGTCTGTCCGTCACGATGTTTGCCCGTTTGTCTGTCCGCAAAAACTTTAACATTGGCCATCACTTTTGAATGGCAAGTGATGGGTCTTTCATATTACACATGTATATTCCTTATGACAAGCCCTTTCTACTGGTACCAAACTTTTGACCTCCTGACTTTGACCTTGAAGTTCGACCTACTTTTCAAAAACTTTAACATTGCCCATTACTTTTGATTGGTAAGTGGTAGAACTTTTGCTTGGTAAGTGGTAGGACTTTCATATTACACACGGATGTTCCTTATGATAAGCCTTTTCTACTGGTACCAAAATATCTTTGACCCCTTGACCATGAAGTTTGACCTACTTTTCTAAAACTTAAACATTGGTCATAACGTTTGCTTGGTAAGTGGTAGGACTTTCATATTACATATGTGTGTTTCTTATGACAAGCATTTCTACTGGTACCAACATTTTTTACCTCCAGACCTTGAAGTTTAACCTACTTTTCAAAAACTTTAACATTGGCCATAACTTTTGTATGGTAAGTGATAGGAGTTTCATATTACACATTCGTATTCCTTATGACAAGTCCTTTTTACTGGCAACACAATTCTGACCTCCTGACCTTGAAGTCACAAATTTTAACATTGGCCATAACTTTAGAATGGCAAGTGATAGACTTTTCAAATTTTACATGAATAATCTTTTTGGCAAGCCCCTTCCACTGGTATGTGGAATCCGGGGGCATCAGTGTTTCACAAATACATCTTGTTATATACTGTAAAGGGCTTTAATTTCGCGGGGCTAAAATTTCGCGAATTTTTATCTTTAACATTTCGCGATGGTTTAAATTCGCGGATAGTAAATATTCTAAGCTGGAATCATATACCCAAATACATTGAACAGCACTTCGCGAACATTTCCCCCTTTACAGTATATAGTGCCTGTGACCGAAAGAGGATATTGGAATGGTGAGTCTGGGTTCCGTGCAACCATCGAATGAAAAGAAGATCACTTATATTAAATAACTCCGCATATGTCTCAGGCTCTCGAAAAAGTTCCTCTAATTATCATCTTCGCTAGCCAAGGGTTTTCG
>CAJDSM010037418.1:14001-24773 GCA_903981925.1 Ostrea lurida
AAATATCTCATTTCCCATACACATATTATCCATGTAAAATGATCTTTTTTTTGTCATCAAAATTAATAGAATAAAAGACAGGTTTTAACACATTTTTTACTGAACATTCAATCTGGTTTCAGACCAAAGCTCATTGTGAAACAACACTGATAACATTTATTGATAAATGTTATGTAAATATAGACTGTGCAATATAACAGGTTTCTTTTATTGATCTTTAGTAAAGCCTTTGCCACAGTACAATCACCAAGTATTTGTTACACAAAGTTTTGTCATATGTGATTCTCAAGACCCGTTGTATATCTTGGTGGAAGCATCACACATGTGTCAGAATGGAACGTGTTTTTCCGATGATAAACGATGTTTACATATAATTAGGCAGTGGCAGCTCGCTGCTGATATCTTGGATGCTCAAGCATCCACATCATTTTGCTTTTTTTTTAATGTCAGTTTGGTTCTCCTTTGAAAAAGAGGGGGCACCTTGTTTTGGCAACTTGTCTTTCTTGCTAATAGCCAAGCGGTGGTCCGCCTCAATATATATTTGACTAGCCTCTTTGCTTGATGGCTCTACTAATTCTTGGCTATGGTGCCCTTAGGAAGTAGGTGATCTTTTACTTGGTTTTCAGGTTACATGACAAAGATCAAGGTCAAACCGCCTGGTCTTAACCCGTGTGTTGTCCACTCAAATCTTTATACCGTCGTTGTCGGAGTACCAAATTGGTAAAAGGGTTGGCAAAAGGCAAACGGTCAAACTTCTAAAATTTGTTGTATCTGTTATTTCTACCAAGCACTTGTACCTCTATAAGCATCAAATTCTACCCATAGAATGGGGGAATTACATGGTTAGGTTGAGAGTCAAAGCCTACCGAATGACATACTTGCATTCATCTTCAAACTCTTTGCTAGATTGCAATCTAACTCATAACTTGATGAAAATATCTTTTACCCTTATTGATTAAGGATTGTTATGCTTTTACAAAAATACCATTTCATAAACTTTAAGTACAGAATCAACCATTTTATATTTTGCACGATGGGAGTAGCATTACTCAGTTATGTTAACTTTTATCCCTTGTGTTTAGAATTAAATATGTCAATGCCGTTGAGACGATTTTTGGTAATAGTCTTTGGTCGTCGGCTACGGCAACAGGTAGATAATCAGACCAAGCAGCCAGCAAATTATCAAGAGAGAGAAAAAGAGAGGGGGGGGGGCGACAATGTCCCATCATCCAAACCTCAATAAGGGATGATCACGAAAATGTTTCATCCTTCGCCCTCCCATTTCACTATTTGATAATATGCGACATCCTTTATATTCATCATACATTACGCTAAGATATAGTTTCTACGGAAAATAAATGAAATCTATTTTAAAGTTTCTGACGAAAAAGCCATTAACTCTGGAAACGGCTTCAAATTATACCTCAAGTCGTAATCCCAAAAAATGTTTTTTGGGCAGGGGTGGGGATGTGGGTCCCTCGCAACCCACTGGATAATTGTTGAGCAGACCACTAAAGCGGGTACGCCAGGCCGGTCACCAGGGAATTTCCATTGGGGTGCACAAGGCCAAGACAAGGGTCTTTGCCATGGCTCCCTTAACCTTTTCACGATAGTTTAAGGCCTTAGCCCATGTTGGAGGTTCAGGGGCGAAGTCCCGAGCTGAGATATTTTTATGCATTTTCATGGAAGTCTGACGCCCACAGTGGGTCCAAAACGGTCCTGAAGTGGGGTCCAGGGGCAAGGCCGTCGAAGCTGAGAGGTTTTGGCATTTTCATTTGAAATGGTGGTGCCCCCCCCCCCTCTTGGTGTACGGCCTTGTAAGCTCCACTTGAATTGGCCCTGGCTACGCCACTGATAGGAGTGCTTTCAGGGCCCATATTGGGACCATTGTTTTTTATTTTAATTTGTTGATAATTACATGTACCCTATATGTCTAAAGCACTCGATGTTCTACATGTTATAGTATGCAGATCCTGATACATCACAGGATGTTTCACATAAATCTATTGATTTCATTCACAATTTAAGATGATAATCTTTTAATGGTTGTATGAACAATTCGTCCATATTAATAACTAAAAGTGGCGTGTTTCCGATTGACACACCCGGTCTCGTTTCGGTGTTTAACTTTTAGTTTCGAGGAAAAAAAGTATAGGACCGCACAATTTGACTAGAAAAAAAAGTATAAGAGTTGAGAAGACAGTCGGTAAACGTTGTACAGACACTTCGATGCGTCGAAAGGCTGTCGCCGTTAATAACATTGAACAGAACCCAAAATAGAACTAAAAGTTTTGAAAAAATGCTCCAAGAAGATAGGTCAATCAATGAAGTCAACTCGGCTGGCAAAATCTGATGCTGGTCCGTCAACCGTAATTCTGTGACGATTCGTATGTTCAGGTACGTATTTAAATTTTTATATGAGACCAAATTCAAGAATTAATCTGCAGGAGTATGGAATCGGATGCACTTACAATGGGTTTGGTTAGGCCTAGTGCGAGAATGAGGGCTTCCTACTAGCCCCGCAGTATGGTTACCCTTTTAGCTCGATCAGTAAAGCACTGTACTATCATACGAGAGGGGCGCCGGGTTCAAATCCCACTAAAGACAACGAAAATGTCTCGTGCAACATGGGTAATACATATTTAAAATGTCAGCTATCGACGAACCCTGAAATGTTGATAAAACTAACCAACAATCCATTCAAGAATTGTATTAAATGGTAACGGAGTAGAACCGCCTATAGACCTAGTTTCAGTCAGTGGGGATAATAATTATGGGTACACAAGCTTTATTCAAAATAAACATTGAAAGTATTTTTTTGAAAGACAATGTCAAATTCCTCTGTTATTTCCCAAAATGTCCAGATTATCATAGATAAACTAGGTTTGGAAATTTATTAAATTGTGAATCAAAATTACCCTTGGCTTTTTTATTTCCTATAATCAAGAGGGAATTCTTGTTAAAGGATGTTTTATTACAAGGTTTATTTTGGGGGGGGGGGGGTTATCATGTATTCCTTCTTTAAAACAGAGAAATGAATAAAAGTTTAAATATTGCATGAACATAAACGTTGATATAATAACAAATACAGACGAAGAGACAGCAGACAAATTGAGACATATTTTTATTCTAATTCAACGCTTAGGTCATATAATAACTTAATTCATTTTCTCTGTTCTTTTCATTTGAATATAATCTTGTAAATATTTTTACAATGGTTCCTAATAGAAATGATAAAGACTTGGTGAAAGTTTAACGACACCCACAAACAAAAAACAGACAGCTGAACCAATTCTGTCAGAAGTGTTCCTTCGGTGAGCTAACATTACACCATATTCACTGTTACATCGTGATTCATTAACATTAAACAAATTAACGCTTTGCAACAGTTTTATCTAGTCTGACAACACTGCAATTTGTTACCTTTCACATCCCAGATACGGATACGACCAGATTAAGAACATCTTTAAGATAGAGGTGTCATAACGGAGTAGTACACATGGAGAAATTCATTCTGATACAGTGGGGACTTTCTTGTAATATTTGTTTTCTTCAGATGGAGCTATGGACTATCGTCTAAACCTACAGGGCCTCTGTCGGGTGGAAGCACTGTGGAATTACAGCAGAACCTGGTCAATTAATGGAGTTCTCATCAAAGTTAAGATGATACAGCTATAGTCTTTTATACAGGGAACACCTGACTCTGGTTTTATCTCTGGTGAGTTGTGATGGGATTGCCCGGTAAGATCTCTCTTGATATCTAACAATAAAGGAGAGTAACGAGGCTTTTGTAATTACACCATTAATCATCGACGGTAACCAAATGGACAGACATTTTTAAAATGTAAATAAGTGACACTAAATCCGGGAAAAATTGAAATGTAGATTCTTACACGATCTCTTCGAGTTCTTATATACCATGTACTTGTTAACCCGGGTGATCCGGGTTTACAATAGATCCTCAGAATCCCCTTGCATGTCGTAAGAGGCGAACCTAAATGGGGCGGTCCTTCGATGAGACCGAAAAATCGAGGTCCCGTAGTAACAGCAGGTGTGGCACGATAACAATCCCTCCCTGCTCACAAGGTGCCGAGCATAGGCCTAAATTGTGCAGCTCTCCGTCGGCATTGGTGACGTCTCCAAATGCTGTGATTGAGTAATTCTCGGTGGGACGTAAAACAATCAATCAATCAATATATAAATCTCTGTCTACAAGATATAACATTTTGCAGATCTATTATCATTATAGTAGATTCTAGGGTATCTCACTACGACAGACAAAAACAAATACCAAATACATGTACGATTGATTGATTATTTATCTGATTTACCTCCTGTCGAAACATTTTCACTTATATTGAATATATGACCAGTTGTAGGTGAAATACCACACATTTAGACCTGAGGGTTCTTAAACGTGCCAACGCCTGTCGTGACACGTGACCTCCGTTTTTAAGTTCATATCCGAAATACCCGTGATTCTCACTTCTAAATGCGGCGACGGGGCAACCATTACCTATTTTCACCTCTTTTGTTTTACGCGGCCATAGCGGTGCACGAACTCCCGACCTTCCTGTTGAGAAGCGAACGCTCTAACCACTGAGCTACCGCGTTGTTGCGTGTACAAAGGAAGGGCTAAACGATCCGTATATGCAGTTAAGTAATTATATCGAAATCATCAAATTTGCGTTTTAACTAAGAATTAGTGCAAAAAGATATAGAAATGATATCAATCGTCCTTTAAAAGTTTCTCATTTAGCGCACTGATTAAAATTGTACAAAAGAAATTAAAATAAAAACTTTTCAACCCGCCCGCTCTCTTAATTCCATGGTCTTCATCATTTATACATGTATGTACTACAAATGTACACACAGTAAATATTGGATTTATTAAAATTCCCTTTTATTTAAAGAGTGCTAGATCTAAGGAAGGAAAGGGAAAGTTTTGGTTTCAAAGAAATGTCAATCATAGAAGAGGTCGACCGTAGTGGCAAAAATGACGTTTTCGAAGATGTCATTTTCTGATCATATAATAGCGCCTTCAATATGTATTTTTTCTCGGAACACACCATGTTCCATAACAATATATTCATGTTCTTTGTTTTTCGTTGATAGGTATCATTTTACTACATTATACTTACATGAANCTTTGTTTTTCGTTGATAGGTATCATTTTACCACATTATACTTACATGACATTGAAATTATAAATGAATGTTTCATATTGATATGGTACTCACAAATCACAACATAACCATCTATGTACATATACTTTTAGCAACAAAGGTGGAGGAAATATGTCGGCAACATCCTTCTTTGATCTTCCCACATCCGGACGAATGTCAGTTGTACTACAACTGCTCCTTGTCGTACACCAATATTCCAACCCACTTAGAACAACATTTACAGGAATGTCCATATCCAGATGTCTTCTCTACACAAACACTTCAGTGCGAGAACTTCACCGAGACTTGCTGTGGAACGAGAAAAATACTGAAGGACAAGTGTAAGTTCCTTAATGCTTTACATACTGGTTTGTATCATTGCCAAACTTGCCATTATGCATTAACGGTCCAAGCGTAGGGCAATTAACCGTAGAATAGTCTTTTTTCCTATACATGATAAAAGTACCATGCGTTATTTTAGATTCAAGTCAGCTCTCCTTAAATTCAATGATCGTTATAACGATCTAGTTTGCCAATGCAACCTACCACTGGGTCAAATGCTACATGTATGTCTGGTGTATTTCATACCATTGTTAAACTGTTCTATATATACTGGTTTTGACTACGGATTACTCCGTTTACCTGATCAAGGTACAAGGCTCACAACGGATGTGACCAGTAGGCCGGGGAAGCTTACTCTTCCTAGGTACTTGAACCCACTGGTGCATCCAAGGGCCCGTCTTCGCCAAACTCTTAATTTATATTTCGTTGAGGATTTATAAGATTATCACTCTATTCGTTAACGTTACCTTTTCATATTTATTTAGGTCAAGGAAATTACCTAATTAAATCTAATGAAAACATTTATTTGTTTTAGATAATAGTACAATAGTCTTCAATCTGTTTTTCTACAGGTGATTATAGAAGACATCTAAACGGCTCATCCACATGTAAATGGCAGCATCCTAGTTGTAGTGGGAAAACTGATGGATATCACCAAGGATACCAAGGACCAAACTCGTACATTAACTGCTTCCGTGAACGACTAATGAACAAAGGGACATGTGCAGATGACTTTTTGTGGGATATATACAAGATACCATACAAAGGAAAATGTACTAACCCTTTCGATGTTCCATACAAAGAAGGTGGGTTTCTTTCAAGTTGCGAAGGAAAAGCAGACGGGAATTATCGCTTTGAGCATGACAGTTATTATGCAAGCAAGGAGACTTACTTTGGAATCGGGAGACAATGCGATGCTTACTATCGTTGCCAAGGGGGGTGGCCACTGCAGTAAAATGTCCCCGTGCTCCGTGTTTGAATCCATTAGTAAAACATGCAAAGCTGGAATCATTCTATTGCATTAGGATGCCAACTTTATTGTAACCCAAAATTCAAAATGTGGAATGGATTTCCAAATAATTTGGCAGAATGTCCATATCCGGAACAATTTTCAGAGAGCACCGCAAAAAGATTTGAAAATTTTACAAAGGTCACATGTGGTTCTCGTCCGCAGGTCAAGGACTATTGTGAGTACTACAGACTTATAATTACGTACGTAACCATGGTTTGTTTATTTAAAATAATACTGAATGCGTTTTGAAGTTTACAAAATTGATATTGCAATTCAATGTACATACATATGAAACTATGATCCTAAATCAAAATCCCCCTTTAACGTTATTTGCAACAATAAAATCAGAACACAAGTATTTTCATTGGCGTTAGGTAAACTATTTTGATAAAAGAAAAAGAACGATTTCATTCTGATTTTCATGACACATACGCACATGTAAATATTCTTCTAAATACATGTAATACATTTCCTCTTTAAGGCAAGTACTGGGTGCAGTTGTTCATGAACCGACACATGGGAAACTGCGAGAGACACCATTTCAGCTGCGCAGGATTACCCGACGGTTTCAACGAACATCCGGTTAAACGTCCCGGTCCGTATTACGTCCGCTGTCTCCAAGAAAGGTTGATCGTGGACGGGATATGTCCAGTGGACAAAGAATGGGGGACTCAGACATTTCCATACAACGGTAAATGTACACATCGGTTTGCCATCCCAGAGTCCCATCACGGGATCGGCTTCCTCCCTGACTGCTCCGGAAAATCTGACGGGAAGTATCAATATACCCAGAGACCATGTGATGGCTACTACAGATGTGAGGGGGGAAATGCAACTGCCTTTAAATGTCCGCGTTACGCTGTCTTCGACATAAGCAGTGGAATATGCAGAGACGATATCCGTTGCCCTATATAATATCTATAATGTTTGTGACTTTTGCATTTACGATATTTCTTTTTTGATTATATAAATTAGAAAGTTCAAGAACGATGGAAAGTTGGAATCATTTTAAGATTTGTCATCCAAATATACAATACGGTAGGAATAATATTCAGTTAGGATGGCGTAAAATATGTGATGCATGTGAAAGAGGAAGAATTCATATCGGCTATGTTGTATAGAATAAACATGCACCTTCATTGACAACATACAGATTTCCTGAATCTATGCAGTTTATCAATAGATAAGCAATGAAATGAATGATCTAAAACAAATCTTGAAATGCATATGTAGGTATATTTACGATGCGATGAGTGTTTATAAACTTGTTCACACGTATTTATTCGCTGTGGTACTATAATTTAATCTGAATCATTGCCCACATCTCAACGTGAACTAGAAATATGACATACTTCCAAACATAAGATTTTACTTAAAATCATGGTATACATAAGGATAAATTGTGTTGCACGCTATGATTTAGCGTTGGTTACATGCTGTGTCTCGGTGTAATTTACACATTATGGCTCGGTGTTCATATGCATATTTTGAAAGGTGATACCACTCCATATGGGGGCTTACAAGTGCAGATCTGAGACTCCCTGTGTGGGCTATGATACTCAGGTGACCGTTAAGGTTGTGGGCATCTTGATTAATATTTATCATTATCTAGTTAGGTACCACTTCACTACCGGGCTCATTAAAAGGACCTTTTGAAATCGAGACTATTTCGCGATCGGCGAACTAACTGTCAGAATAAATTCCTATATACATAAGGAAGACAAAATACATACATAAAAGTGTGTATACTTTAGAAACATGCGACATGTCCTTTAAAGGTTTTATATGAAACGATTTGTAACATCGGTATTTTACTTATTTAACATAAAGATAAGTATGAATGAATGTTAAATTGCATTAAAAAAAAGAAATATAAAATATCTTTGCATTGTTAAGAAATAAAGCCGTAAACTTGTGCATGGAATGAATTTATAACCCGCTTATCGTTCTTGACTGCGGGTGCTTGTGAGGTTACAAAGACCAATCGATGAAAACTACGCATAGAAAACAGCGTAATTTACACTGTTTTATTTAAAAATTAATAAACGGCAATGATAATATATCAATAGGCGAAGTTAACATCTTGTTAAACGTAATCATAATCCAAAAACATATATACAAAGTCGAATGTAGGGCAACACGACCTCTAACAAAAGCTAAGGCAGGATCAGGTGCATGGGAGGAGTAAGCATCCTCTGTTGACCGGTCACACCCGCCGTGAGCCGGAAGTAACAGTAAAGTAAACGGTATTACCGTCGTCAAATTAGTAGGAAAATGATAGTCTGACAAAGGGCATCCGACAAATCAGTCAGCATACTACTTGGTGATAATTTGTAATCGCAAACAAGGCCATTATAGCGACCGTAGAATTTGCGAAATGATGACTTTAAACAAGATTTGTTACAACCCTCCAGTATCATTTTTTTTGTTTGTTAGTAGTTGGTCTCGCTTTAAAAATCTTCATACGCATAGCGATGCTCTTTGCGGATCGAATGAACTGGAGATATACACACCATATACAAGTGATATGGTATGACTACTACATAGAAAGGGAACGATGATGATTGCAAAGTAAGTCAGCACACTATAATCATATAAATAGATGCAGTTGTCCAGCCTGCCATTGAGAGTCAATATTAGAGTAAAATATTCCAAATACATGTATGAAGCAGAGTATGTCAGATTCTGTGGTCGCCTTGTAATTTCGAGTTCATCAGATATATCAATGGGCAAAATTATGAGAATTATGATTGATTAATTGATGGCAGCCATCTGCTACCTATTATGTAAAGTGTGAAGAACACGGCAAAGATTTTGATTTTATTCCATAACAGTTTTTTATAACAAATTCTGCTTCATATGAATATAAAAATAAATCTGCCAATAAGGGTCAATTAGTGCCCATAGGAATACCAACGGATTGTTGGAGAACATGGTCTCCAAAGACTACATAAATATTATCTATGAGAAACCCAAGCATGCTCTTTTAAAATTTCTACTTCAGAGTACTTGTGTGGGCAATCAGAGTGTTTTCTAACAAAATATGCATCTTGTTTGCCAACGACTAGAAATTCGTATTTTCGGGTGCCGTTTTTGTTTAAAAAGAATTATCTATAATCTGAAAAAGCCTAGATTTTAATTCATTGTGAGGACTTGTTGTATAAAGTGTGGAGAATCATACGTTTTAATGCAGTAAATTTTAGAAAATACTTGTGACTTTAGTTTATCCAGAAGCTCTAGAATCCTATTTTTTTTCTTTATACGAGTAACCACAGACGCACAGTCAGCGTTTCCTCTCGAGCCCGCAAAGTTTAAAGTGCACAAATTGTTGTTTGATTTGGTGTAGCTGCAGAGCTGTTATGATTTTTTTTCTGCATTGCTAGTTTCCTTCATTACCCAATAAACCAACAAAGAATTTTTTTTATTGTTTATGTAACTATTTCCACCACGGTCGTGTAAATAGACTTTGCTCTTTATGCGCAAGATCGCCGTGTATATATCATCGGACGACTTTTTGTTGAATAAATCTTGATAAAAGAATTCTCATGCAGAACTCAGAGTGCTAATCAAAAGAACATTTAAAAAATCAAAACTACAGCCAAACTGGGAAGGCCCGTTTCGTGTAATTTCGCAACATGGTACCTTTGAATGGATCGAAAAGGAATTAAATGCAGGCAAAACAATTTGAATCGCACCTAATCTCTCTATCAACGTAGAGAATGTCTGCCTTGCTACCACTGTATTTAGCAGCATGTTTGTCCGTTATGACATGGAGTATCTTACATTCACAGAAATTGTATGATAAAGATTACAACCAATGTGAAGTCTTCAACCAGGATAGAAAAATAACAGCTCTACAATCAGCGTTAGAAGAAACAGAAACCCTGGCAAGGGAAGAAACAGCCCGTTTAGAAAAAGCCCTAAAAAGCAGTAAAGATGCTTACAACGACTTGCTGAAAATATATGGTTCTAAAATAGTTCCTACAGGTAAGGTATTGAAAAAGTT
This sequence comes from Ostrea lurida, assembly GCA_903981925.1. Taxonomy (NCBI): domain Eukaryota; kingdom Metazoa; phylum Mollusca; class Bivalvia; order Ostreida; family Ostreidae; genus Ostrea; species Ostrea lurida. Next base: position 24,527 of record CAJDSM010037418.1, read on the forward strand.
ATCCACGTGAATTGATCATTAATATATGATCTTACATTGATGATGCTATACTTGTAATTCTTTTAATCAATTGAAAATAGTTCACACTTTCTTTCCTCCAGAAAAAATAATGTACATGTATATACACTATTATATTACTTGTATATATTATGGTTGATTATGTCTTTTTTTTTAAATATAAATTTATAATTGGCACCCGAAACTTAGTACCCATAAACAGGGGCTCGTCACGAACTTTTTGTCTTAT
>CAJDSM010037419.1:0-10076 GCA_903981925.1 Ostrea lurida
GCAGGTGATAGTGGAATAATTCTAAACAGAGTAGCTGGAGTAAACCTGTGTGTCGAAAAGTTGTGATGTTAGTTTGCCGATGACATATATGATAAGTGTATGTAATGAAACGCCAAGATGATTTAAATCAAATCTACAGCCGGTACATGCTTAAAAGACTTGAAATTTAGTAAGCTCATTTCCAATATCAAACACGATGATTACACATTTTGAGAACTTTATATAGGACATGTTCATTATGTAAATTGGGTGCTACGGATCAAAATTAGAGATATGTATATTACCCCCCCCCCCCCTTAAAAATGTAATCAATATCTTAAAAACCCTTTACTTGACAGGGATCAAGCTTGGCACACTGTTTCTACTTAAGGAATAGATGAACGTACTTATTTGAGGTTACAAGACCAAAGTTTAATCAACTCTTTCTTGAGACCCCTTTGTTTGACAGACATCACATATGGTACACAGGTACCACATAATGAGTACATGTAGGTTCCATAAACATTTTTTGTTTTAATTTAATTTCGAAGAAATGAATCAAATGTTGTTGCCCAAATGAACTGATTTTGATTATTCTTCGATTGATTATTGATTGCTTATTTCTTATTTATTGTTTTACTCCCAGCCGATAATATTTCACTCATATGGAGATGTCACCATTACCGGTGAAGGGCTGTAAAAGGATTATGCCCACGAAGGGTGAAAATATGCGTTGTAAAATGGTAAAAATTAAAGTGAAATTTCAACAAATTATTTTCTGCACAAATGATAGTCTCGTATGTGTGATAGGTTTATCAGGGTGGTAATTTTTTTTTTGAGTTTTGCATTGGTTTATCTAAGATCTGATGCCCCTAACATCATGAAATACAAGAATTTGCTTCAAATCGCCATATTTGTATGATGAAAAACGTATTATGGATATACAGGCACATCAAGTTAGCTTAGATTGGTTACACGTGGGTAAAATATGCTTTGTTAAACCAGTATACCCTAGTAATTGAAATGGATACTCTCCCTCATTATACCATGCACACTCCTTCATTTTATAAAAAGAAACAATTTAGAAACCACAAACTTGAAGCTGACGTTGCCCCACTTGGTTTCAACTTCGGGTTTCGTTTAGTTTGATCTTGTTTACTTTCGCAGATTACAGATACCCTTGAAATTGTGTAGACTCATTTGCGGTAGATGTGTATATTTTTGTCACATATATTGATTTATTTTACCTACTGATTGCGACATTTTCCTGCCATCTCATGTAACCAGCGGTCTGAATATTTTATCATCTGCCGTGGTTTGATTTTTTTCTACGATAATGTTTGTAAAAAGATCCAAAAAATCGTTCACAGAATAGGTATGTTTTTATTAATACTGATTGGCATTCATTATTGATTTGAAATATGACAGAGACGGAATTCCAAACTTTAAAACATTGCACACACGCATTCGTCCAACGTTGAAAACATGAATTTGCTTAATTTGTTTTTGACATTTTCTATACTGTGCATAATTTCTATTTCTAAACTGTACATTGAGTATGTTCTCCGTCTCTCTCTCTCTCTCTCTCCTTCTCTACTCTTCCTCTTCTCTCGTCTCTTCTATCTCTCTCTCTCTCTCTCATGATTGGTAAATAGTTACACTGCAGGAACATGAAGTTACATTACGGCAGTAGTCTTTCAATCTTCATTTCGTGTAGCTTAGCTTACAATAACCACTATATTCTTTGACCTCATTATCTTGAGAAAATCGCATCCGTTTCTTCTGCTGCAAGGTTTAATTTCTTATCGAAAATTTACGACCGACTTCTTTGCTTTAATAATTTCTCTGCAGTTGACGTTTGCAATCTAAAATACTTTTCGCAAAGAATGCCGTGATTTGGCATCTGTCATTCTCAAAGAAACTCTTGTATAAATGAGGAGTATATTGTTTATGGGATTGTGGAATTTTGACAGGTTTATAACGTTTTTACAACCACCGGAAATGGGATTTCCTACAAAATGTAAACAAAGGAACGTGAAGCAATTGAATTAGTGGTGCTCCATATATGATTAGACTATGTTAATATTTCATGTTGATTGGAGAATTGAATTATATTGTATTTTTATATTCTAACTACAACTTATGCGATACATTCTAATTACAAGTTGCAGTGTTATTATGATAAACGTGAGCTATTGGCATCGTTTGCATTTGACATCCGTTGTTACTGTTTTCAGAGGGTTTTGAGCCACCTTTAAAAACTAGTCTAACCGTCTGCCATTTCCCCCAAAAATGTCAGATCAGATAAGGGACCAGTATAAATCGATGTCTAGGGAAACGCTGTTTCAGCATCGAGTTTTGTTTTATCGAATTTGTGATAAATTTCTCATTTGCAATTTCTTCTAAAATAAAAAACACCAGCAAGTGTACATGTAAAGGCGAAGATAATGAACAATGATTAATCTCATAAATCCCATACGGAATACAACTTGGAGTGGGGCAAACACGGACCCCTATATATACCAAAGGTGGGATGAGGTGCCCTAGGAGAAATAAGCATCTCCTGTTGACAGGTGACACCTGCCATGTACCTTTTCTTGATCAGGTTAATGGAGTAATCTGCAGTCAAAATTAGTGTATAAAGAGCGGTCTAGCATTGGTATGAAACACGTCAGAGATCATTTGNATAAAGAGCGGTCTAGCATTGGTATGAAACAAGTCAGAGATCATTTGACCTAATGACAGGCTGTATGGGTAAACTAGATCGTTATAACGTCCACAGAATTTGCGAAATGCTGACCTTCAACTAGCCTGCTGAAACCCCTGTAACATCCATTTGTTTGTCAGTAGCTTTCGCGATTTAAAAACTGATCATACGCAAAACAAGCTCTTCCGTTTCGAATCAGTTGTAAGACATAAACACCATATGCAGGTAATACTGGAATGTTGCTACATAGATATGTGAAGTTGACGATGTAAAAACTGAAATCATCTCGTTTGTCATGAAGTTGAGTTGTTTGTCTTTATTTCCAGATATTATCCGTGGCAATAAAAAGCCCTATAAAATTCTGAAATTTCCCTATAATACCCCATTTTTCAGAAGATTTTGTGCCCTATATAGCCGTATTTTATTTTAGTCAAAAGCCACTTGAAGGTCTGACATCAGTTTAGAAACGGGATTGATAGAGACATGGAATGTTCAGATACATGTATATATAATCAAGGTCACATGTCCCCCGTGATCTTCATATAATGCGTATTACATCATAACCGGGACTGATAAATAGCTATATGGAATATTCAGAAATAATAAAAAAGGGTATTGTGACCTACAAACTAGTAGCCATTATTTCGTTTGAGAGACATAATCGCGGGACAGATTACAATCAGGAGAAATTGGTGGTATGAAGTAATGAAAAGTCATTCGTTTCGGTGCTGTTAATTTTTAAAAGGTTTTGAGAATTCAAACTTTGGAATTTTTAAGAATCCATGCATATTTGATTTAATCCACTTCTCGCTTTTGTTATGGCACATAACGTCTGCTGTTTCTTTTTCACAGCAGTTGATATTTCCTTGATAGCTTGGTAGAAAAACTATGTACACTGCAATTTACCTATATTTGAAAGTGATTTTTTTTGGTACGCCGGTACGGCAACCCCTTCATCATGTGGACTGGGATATCAAATGTATATACATGTAAATGTGAAGAATTTCGTCTTTTGAAATGGGATTGAGTATAAGTTTCCTTACCAAATTAGGATGCCTAAAATTAATTCTACATTTAACGTCACCCGCGCGCGTAGGTTTCAGCGAAATTGCCGTTTTAAAAAAACAAACAAATCCGGATTTACAGTAAAAGATGTTATCGCAAGCCACTCCTCTGCTCACCCAATCTTTGCTGGGAAAACGCAAAAATTTACTTGGACTTGAAAATCATATCTTACAATGTATCTATTTTAACATAAATATTTACTTTTTTTGGTCACTAAATTGGGTGATTTCAATTATACATGTACTTTGACTTGAATGCCGGTNTTGGTCACTAAATTGGATGATTTCAATTTACATGTACTTTGACTTGAATACCGGTATTATACAATGTGTATTCAATGTGTTGAAATTGGTTGATTGAATAGGTGATTTTCTAGTAAATACACATGTGTTTTAAAATTTTGGTTTGTTTATTTTTCCCCCTCCCACCCTATAGGTTTTGAATTTTTGACAAGGTGACGTTTAAGACGTTAGAATTAATATTTAGGGCAGCCTTATGAATCGAAATAAAAAGCCAACTTCGTTAAATTAAGTGAAATTAAGTGAATCCATATACTATTGTACGAGAATGCTAAATATCTTTGTTACTTTATTTACATCCAACCATTCCAAACTCAAAACACTCAATACATCTTTGACAACGTAATAGTGTTGGTTAGCGGTATTGTATTCCACAACTTCGCTCAACTCAACCACTGAAATAATTTCGGACATGAAACTACTCCCTGTTCACTAACAACTGCATAAACTGTCAAAACGGAACTTGTATGTGAGAGAAAGAAGCATTCATGACTTCTGATTTTACTTGACACTTCACTTGACTCTGATTTACTGACATTCATGGACTCTGATTTTACTGAAATTTGATTTACCTGAATTCAGGGAGACTCTGATTTGCTGACATCCATGGACCTCTGATTTACGGACATTCATGGACCTTGTATTTACTGACATCATGCGACTCTGATTTGCTGACATTCATGGACTCTGGATATTACTGAACAGTCGGGACTGCTGATTTACTGACATTCTATGGACTCTGACTTTCTGACATTCATGGACTCTTGATTATTTTTAGCTGGACATTCCATGGAGCTTCTGATTTACTGACATCTCATGACTCTGAATTTTACTGACATTCGTGGACTTCTGATTATGACATTCGTGGACTCTGATTTACTGACAATTCGCTGTGTTGGCTCTGATTACCTCACATTCCATGGGACTTGAGTTTTCTTGACTTGTCATGGACGTTCTGACTTTTTAGTCTGACAATGTGCACACTGGACGTACATAGATATAGTGGTTGTCTTTGTCATTATTAATCATGGACTCTGATTTACAGACATTCTGGACTCTGATTTACTGACATTCATGGACTCTGATTTACAGGACATTCAATTGGGACTCTGATTACGACATTTCGTGACTCTGAACTATACTGACAATTCATGGACTCTGATTTCTCTGACATTCAGGCGACTCTCTGAAATTTACTGACATTCGTGGTGACTTATACTCGGATTTTTACCTGACAGTACCTCATGGACTTCTGATTTACTGATTCATTCAATGGACTTCTGATTTGCTGACATCATGCGACATTCTGATTTACTGACATTCGATGGACTCTGATTTACTGACATTCGTGGACTCTGATTTTATGACATTCGTGGACTTCTGATTTACTGACATTCGTGGACTCTGATTTACTGACATTTCATGGACTCTGATTTGCTGAAGTTCAAGACTCCCTGAGTTTGCGCTGACATTCATGCGCGACTCTTGATTTTGTGCATTGGACTCTGCATTCACATGTGGACTCTGATTTTTACGGTATTCGCTGCGACTCTGGATTTACTATGAATTACTGACTGTCGATTCTATGACTCTGAGTATTACTGACATTCATGGACCTTGATTTAACTGACATTCATGGACCCTCTCATTTACTGATCATTCGATTGGAACTCTGACTTTACTGACATTCTGGACTCTGATTTTGACTGCACATCGATGGACTCTGATTTTACTGACATTCGTGCGCTACTCGATTTACTGACATTTCGTGGAACTCTATTTACTGCACTCGTAGGACTTTCGTTGATTTAGCCTGTTTACTACATTCTGTGCGACTCTGATTTTACTGCACTCTGATTGCTGACATACTGCTTCTGAATTTATGACATTCATTGACTCTGATTTACTGCATTCATGGACTCTGATTTACTGACATTCTTTCACTTAGTGTCTTTGTTATCTACTATTCGCTGTGAAAAGAAATTTGAATGTTGATGAGAGAATGAAATATTAATGAATTTTAATACCCAAGTCGTTAAGATTGTGTGTCTATCTGTCAGGCGTTTGTTTTCCAGGCCTTTTTTCCGTTATGCAAGAAGACTTCATTTGAAACTTGCAGGATAGTTTCAAAGTGTCAAACTACAGATCAAGTTCAATTTTCGTAACGATTGATGAACAGGTGTGAAAGAAATTGATTTTAAAAGTTTTTATATGCATCGGGATCGTGTTGTAGAATTGAGGCAGTTGTCGAAACTAAATCACCGATTGTGTAAATAATTAACTTCATTACTGTAACATTTCAAGCTCATTTAAAATTGCAAAAGGAACATTTTAATGAAAATATCATCACTCGAGTATTTTTCTGCTGCCTGTGAGCGAAGTCTTATCAGTTGGCAATACTCAATTCAAAAGCATTCCTGAAATCGAAGTCGCTAATAAGCCCATTCAAACAGTTGATAGTAAGTAGTATTACGAAGTCCTTTATAAGCAATTAAAATGCGAATATGAGTGTTATATCAGTGTGTTTTTTTAATGTTCAATGTGCAAATAGAAGTTATGAAAAGTGTTTGATTCTAAAACTTTTATCATACTTTGATAATTTTTTTTATATTGTCATAAATCATTACTTAGTATTTATTATTATAGATTTTTAGACCATTATTTTCTGTCTGTGATACCTGGAAATTCCGTGGATTGATTTGCATTCAGTACAATACATGAATATAGGTACACATTCATTGGAACAAACCATTCTTAGTTTAAGGAATGTATATATAATTGTAACACCTAGTATTCAGCGTTTAGATATACAAACAATAATTCGCCGCATCCATAATTTAACATTAATACAATAACAAATGTTTATAAATGAAATATAAATACATGTAATGTAGTTTACAATGTATTATTCAGTCTAAAACTGTTTAAGCCTTTTTCGCAAAGGAAGAACGTGCGTATTAAATTTAGTATGTTACATGTATATTGGGTGGAGGTTCATGTACACCCCTTTTTCTGGCAAAGAACATGAATAAATTAAAGTTTGTTTTTTGGAGGCAAAAACATATGTCTCCCTTCTGTGCTGTCAGTTTAGTAGCTTCAAAGGAGTTGTGTTGAGGATGGCAAATTTCTAAGTTCATGGTCTTAACTCCCACAAAAATTAGGAGATCAAACTTTCCTGACAATATGCACAACTACATATGATGTCCTTGCTAAATATCAAGTTTCTTAATATTCGGTTGAGTAGTTTTCAGAGGAGTTGCACTGACAAGTAATATTCATGCGGATTTAAGGTCACACTGGCATAACTCCCACAAAAATTAGAGGATCAAAATTTCCTGTTAATATGCACAATTACATATGATGTCCTTGCTACATATCAAGTTTCTTAAAAATCGGATCAGTGTTGCGCTGACAAACTTTGTGACGGACACACGGACAGGACAAAAACAATATGTCTCCCCACCATAGTGGGGGGAGACATAATGATAAGTTGTAAATTTACTTGAGAACAAAAATATTTACCATGTGACTTTACAGAATGAATGAATGCAAAGAGGTTATTTTTAGTCGAAGGTAATATCGATTGATCGGACAAATGTGTAATGTGTACCTGTATATACATTGTACATACAGTAGCTCGTTGTTGCTTTGTGTCGATCAGTATAACAAGCCTGAATAGTGTATAACCTTCTGTTCCTTTTTGTATTGGGCATCTTTGAAACTCCTTTCTTTTCCCGGAAAAAGTCAATTTAGTTGACACGCGCAAATGAATAAATACGCAGTTGATCTTGAGATAATGTTTTCGACAGCACACTTGGGACAGAATGTCAAATAAGTGCATTGACTAAATAATGTTACCTCCAACTCCGTAATAACGGAAGAATTTGGTCCCTTATAAAAGGATGTGTGCAGAACCCTTGTTAGAAATGCACTTCTTCATTGTGTTAATTAACATCCTTTCATAAGTTACAGCAACTTCAAAACACTGTTGCCAGACTAGTGATTAGTTCACGAAAACATGAGCATATTACACGTTTTTTTATATCGCCTCACTAGTTAAAATTACCTGTAACAATAGGCCCTGTTGTATGCATTCAAGGCTCTATATGGATTAACTCCGACAGACATCCTGNTATCGGACTAAATAATAGGTCCTGTTGTATGCATTCAAGGTTCTATATGGATTAACTCCGACAGACATCCTGGAACTGGTGAAAATCTACCGTCCTCAGCGACCACTTCGGTCTGCGGACGCCACGCGCTCTTAGATCTACTATGTACTGTGTGGAGAAAACGATTCGATGTGTCCTCATTAACCTTATGGAAGTCTCCCTCCTATGTATACCATATCGGTTGCGGTGGCTCAGTGCTAGAGCTCCCGCCTCGTGATCGGGAGGTCGTGAGTTCGAGCCCCGTGCTTGGAGCGCGGCCGCGTCAAACCCAAGACACTAAAATAGGTAGTGATTGCTCCTTTGCTAAAAGCTCCGCATTACCTTAGAACAGAAGGTCCAGTGTTGCAGCAGGTGTGGCAAGCAAAAGAACTTTCGCTGCTAAAAGACGCAAGAGCTAAGCATAGGTCATTCACCAGCAATGGTGACATCTCAATACGAGTGAAATTTTCTCAACGGGACGAAAAACAAACAAATAATTAATCAATCATACGTGTCAGTTCCATATATAGAATATAAACTATATTCTAAATAGAATGCTTGAAAATGTGCAAAAAAATATACATAATGTATTTTTGTCATTGGTGCTTGCTTGCATCAATGTTTCTTGACCAGGATCGATAACTCTAGTTGCACTGAATGTCTAGTCTTTCATTTTCATGGTAAAAAGTAGCTGTGAGTTCAATAGAAACATAAACCAACAAGCAAATATGCTTATATGATTTAGAAAATTATTAAAACAATATATCTCCAAACTTTATTTGATTTCGACAGATTTTTTAGATATTCAAATTAAGTCTCTCAAAGGAGCAGAAAATTAAGAAAACTCTTAGATTTCTGCATTAGTATTAACACCAATAAATCAAAAGTACTGAGAAGCGCTAAGCATCTTACTCGCAGATACAAGCTAATAATCTATACATGTAACAAATTTCGTGATATTCTACTAACATGTCGACAAGCATTCAATGACAGCAAATTATCCATCTATATGTCATGTATATATATTTTAAGGAAACGCCCCTTTAATATTTGTTTCTTTTCATTTAATTCAAAATGACATTACAAAATGGAATTTATAAATATTCATCCTATCATATTTGTAAGCTGCTACATTATATTTGTAAAATTAAAAATAGTGTTGAATTATGAAAGTTGTATATATGACAAATAATAGTGTATTACACTTGTGATAAATTGCATTGTCTGAAATGGTTTTATTGGTTGGAGACAAAGATAACACAATAAGCATTTAATTAATATTATTAATTGATTTGAAATACTTGAAAAATATTTAAGGGTGTTTTCTCCATTATAAGAGTTCAATGTCAAATTCAATATACTAAGCATATTGAATTCTTTTTCTGAACACAAAAAGAAAAAAATAGAAGGAACAGGCACAGGAAGTTGAACACGGTTTATTTATTCACTCATTTTATAAATTGGTAACTCGAATAATTCAAGCCCTACTCGAGGAGAGAGCGTAATATAACGACTAGATTATTCGGGTTAATAAATGGCGAGTAAACAATGTGTTAAACGCAAATCATATCCCAAAACATTAAAGTTTGTTATTTAGTCAGCTGTTATTAAAAAAGTATTATTCACCTTCTGAACATGAATATTAACTATAAAAACATCTTTTGGAATTTTTGTCAGTGGGCATTACAGTCAATATATCATTTATCTAAAAATACACAAATTTTAAATATTTTGAATAATTTTCAAAAGGTATGATAAAGAAGGATAAAAGTATGAGAACTATTGCAAACGCTTTTGAGAACCCCACTTTGTTTACATAATTGTTCATGCGGAAAGCCTCAATCTTTTATACAAGAGGCCCACAGGCCTTAACGG
>CAJDSM010037427.1:1581-14522 GCA_903981925.1 Ostrea lurida
CAGGCTTTATCCGTCCATTTTAAACAATATTCATATACTGCAATATCTCGATTCGTATTTGGGCACCTTTTTGGATGTTTGAAGCTAGACTTTCTTTTGTCATATGCCCATATAAGGTAGTGTTTACCTATATATTTGAGTACGAAAGACAGAGCGATTTCGTCGGTATATCAGGTTGAAAAAAGGTTAGCAGAGTGTCATCTTTTTTTCTGCCACCATATGATATTCTTTTCTTTGTCGGAATGGTCCGAGTCCATGTTGAACAACAGCTTTTTACCACTGATTGCCATTTGGTGGGTTTTTTTTTTTTATCTTAAATCCACTTGTCTACGTTTTGGGGTATGTGATTTGTATTCTGAAAATGTATTTTAGCAAGATCGATTTAGATGTTGAGTTCACTCGCATACTCGCTACACAAACGTGGACTCTGATTGGATACAAATAATTTTGTCGAGGTTAAAATTATGCTTATCGTTAAATGGTAACAGTATCGACCACCTTTTATAAAACAGAAAGGGTTTGTGAGAAATCTAGTAGAAGATGTAAGCACACAAGCAGAATATTTTTAGTACCATGTATAGGTAACGAACAGTGATCAATCTCGTAAGTCTCAAATAGAATACAAAAACAAGATTTGGTCAATCAAGGACCCTGACACACCAGAGGTGGATTCAGGTGCCTAGGAGGAGTAAGCATCACCTGTTGGACCGGTCACACCGCCGTGTTCAAAATTTATCATGATTCATTGTTGATTTTTATTCTTTCAGAGACTAATCTTTCTTACAGACTCATGTGTAGCATCCTGTTCTATGATGTATACATAGAATTATATTTCCAGTTCGGTATACAAGTTCTTACCTTCTTATTAAAAATGCACTTGGTGATAAAAATGAAGAGTCCCTTCAAAAGAAATAACAAAATTAATGCCAAGATGTCATAGAATTTTTATCAATTTAGTATGGTAATGACATAATCTGCAAATCAATATTTACCTGAACAGAATTCAAAATAGAGAAGATATATTGAAAGGCTATGACGTCATCATTGACGGACAAAAGTCCGAAGAGCCACGTGACCCCTAGAACAGGAAGCAGGATACAGATTGACCTTACTCCGGCCCTGAAATCACGAAATTTTTAAATTTAAAGATTAATTTCTATTTCGTTTTTTCTTTAACGTACTGTACAGTGTGTTTTAGATAAAGTGATTAACTGGCGTTCAGAGGACATGGTCTCCGTACATTCTAATTAAATACAGATCTTTGATCCGGTCCGATATTCTGATGTTGCTATTAATTGGCAAAGATAACGAACAGCGATCAATATTGTAAGTCTCAAACAGAGTTGGGCAAACACTGACCCATGGGTACACCAGAGATGGGATAAGAATTAGGAAGAGTACGTGTAAGTATCCCCTGTCAACCGATCACACCCGCCATGATACCATTGTCCTGATTAGGTTAACGGAGTAACCCGTAGTCAAAATCTTTTTAAAGGCAAACTTGATCGTATCTGAAGACATCTCGTCTGGGGTCACTTCAGTGTATACTTTGGTGACCTAAGGTCATCCGATCAAATACTTAACAAGAACCAATCAAATTTATTCTTAGATGTTGAACTTCAGCATCTGGAATGGTTACATGTTGATTTTCACATTTACAGTTCCTTCAGAAGTCATTATCCGAAACACTTCGGGATTTACTGTCATTTATTCTTTCCGCCAACGATTTTCCAAAGACGATTTGATTAGTCAATATAAAGTCCATGCTGACGTGATCCTATACTGATTGTTTTTGTATTAGCGACATCAGCATATCGGAGCGGATCAAATCTGGTTTTAATTAGATTGGGTCTCCATAAAATACAGATATTATGAACATGGGATCAGTAAGAAAAGTTTTAGTTAAATTGCATTATAATAGGATAGCTTCAGACAAGATCAAATTCATTGGTGTAATAAGGACTGATTCTGCGATTTAACATCTTCCACAACTTACAATGATATAAATCATATACGGTACCAATGATATAAAGGCAAAGAACGTATATTGGTCAATCTAGTAAGTCCCAAATAGAATACAAAACAAGAGTTGGGTAAACATGGACCCCTGGAAAACCCCAATGGTGGAATCAGGTGCCTAGAAGGAGTAGACATACACTGTCGACCGGTCACACACGCCGTGAGTCCATTGTCTTGATCAGGTAATCAGAGTAAACCGTAGTCAAAATCATTGTATGAAAAACGGCTTAACAATTGCTATGAAACACAAATAATATCAATGCCAACTTACAGTGCCTGTTCTTTTGCTGTCCCCTTCGACACGATCTTTGATGAGCAGATTGTCACACATAAACTGATGACAATTATAATATTGACCTGCATTTGAGATAATCAAATGTTATTGATAGGGTTTTCATGTTCTGTCATGAAATCAACAGCAATGCATTTCGTTACCCACACTCAGTTAATAACTAGAAACCACCACCGTGAATAAAGCATTGCTATTTCAAATTCCAAATCCTATGTACCAGAAAATGGGAAACATAAGATTGATTGTGTTGAATTATAAACAAGGCAGAATTCGTACCAGAATGATGACAGCTACAGGTGCGATAAAACCGTACAAAGCGCCACTCTCAAACGACAGCCAGCAACTGTGAAATACATGTTGGATTAATTAATAAAGTTTACATTTCCGAATCGAGCACCTATCACATCTGAATAGCATGTAAACACCTCTACCTGGTCTCTGAGTGATAATTCTTCCCTGATGAATAAACGGTCCCAAATGTAGCAGCCGTGATGATTATGGGCATGACTAAACGTCAAAGACAGAAAATACGAATTCATAATTCATGAATCTCGCACACAATACATCTATTAATTACTGTGGATTTCAATATTCGTTTGATGAAACGATTTGGTATTTAGATTCTAATTTATGTCACAAAAATTGCTTTTGTTCATACCTTGATGTGATTTTTTTTCAATAACAAAAGTCAACATGTTTTACAACACATAATGATGTGCTATCAATATGTTATTTTCACCCATCTCTTAAACCTGTTGGTATAATACTGAATGTGATTTACTGTTGCATTGGTAAAGCGAATGCACGACTTACCTGTTACCATTCCCCAGATAATTTTACTTATTACATTGGCTTTACTCTTAAATTTTGTAGCTTTGGAGAACGATATCTTCACCAATGAAACGCTGGCAAAATAATACCATCCCATGGCCAACATTAGGAAGAAAATAAACAGGAACAACCATTGTAAAACCGCCGTAATGATTGTACACCCGATCTACAAGAATAGTATTTTAAAGTTATTTAAAAAAGAAAGAAGAAGCAAAAGATTACTATTGTGGTGCTTGCGCTCTGATTTTATAAACTTTTATGATCAATTGTACCTAGCAACATTCCATCATTACCTGTGAATGGTGTTTATGTCTCATCTGAATCGACAGGCAAGAGATTGTTCCGAGTATGATCAATTTCAAATCGAAACAGGCTACTGACAAATTTATGTTTAAGGGGCGACAACAGTCACAGTCACGTTTAAATTCAGTATTTCGCAAATTAACAATAGATATGATTTAACTCAAACATTTGTCATCAGATANCGTTTAAATTCAGTATTTCGCAAATTAACAACAGATATGATTTAACTCAATCATTTGTCATCATATCGTCCATTATCTTACCTTATACTGGGTCTTATCAACTCCCGCTAGAAATAAAGTGTAAGCCATGATGATACCGAGGCAAAGAGAGACGGTGATCTTATCTATCATCTTTGTGATCTCGGAAGTTATAGATCTGTAAACATCAGAAAATCAAGTGCTATTTCTGTACTTTACACGAATTTGAGAAAGAAAAAAAAAACAAGAAAAATTAGATTAACTGTAAGCTGTTACAGAATAAGAGTACCAATCCTCTCTCCTGGTTGTTTGCATTGGGATTCTGTAAATTCAAAGTCATTCAGATACTTTAATTGAGATGTTTTACATTATATGCAAATTTATGGTGTAAGCCTTTAAATTACGTGAATGATGAAACATTGTAGAAAATTTAAAGACAGGAGGAATTGTAAAATTGGAGATGGGGGGGGGGCGGGTCCTAAAAGAAAATGATGATTGTAAATTATCTGCAGATAAATGTATGTTGTTCGGAAGTACACGTACAGTGTAGCAAGTCAAACGTTTGTGAAAAGTCCTCTAAGAGATCGGTTGGTACCCTTATCTCTTTTATATCAGACTTACTTCCACAAGACAAGATACACAATGACTGTTATTGCGGAGAATGATATCGATATAATGCAGCCAATCAGAGATATCCAATTCAAAGCATCCTCCTCGTCATGTACCTATGAAGGTTTGAGAAAACTGCCATCAATTTTCTTATCTATAATGTGTCATTCTTTTCTAAATTGTCATCATTTTCCTGATCTAAATAATGTTATTATCTCCTGAAAAAAATTACTTAAAGTAATTATAAAATACTGATTATATTAACTAATGTTCAGAGTTGGTATTTCATGGCATCAGCCCGCAGAGTATCCGTAAAATCGTGTACTTTTGATATAAAGTAATTGGACTTTTGAAAAGCTATGAATTACATTTGATTGATTGATTTTTTTACGTCCCTTCGAGAATTTTTCACTCATATTGTGACGTCACCAGTTGTAGGTGAAGTACCACAATTTTAGACCTAAACTAAGCGCTCAAGGCTTTAACAGTGAGAGTTCTTTAGCGTGAAAAATCTAGCCGTGACACGGGACCTCCAATTTTAAGGTCATATCCGACAGACCCGTAATTCTCGCTTCTGAATGCCGAACATTTTGCAAAGGAGCAATCAATACCTATTTTCACGTCTTTGGTTTGACACAGCCATGTCACGAGTGGGGCTCTAACTCACGATCGCCCGGTTGTAAAGCGAACGCTCTAACCACCGAGCTCCCGAGATTGCATCTGAGAATAATATATATATTAAAACTATCAAGCTATGGAAATGTCTGATTTTCCATTTTATGATTTCTCGATTTTTCTATTCGATTCCATTTCGACCAAAAGTGTGTTCGCTGAATTTCTAAATAGATAGTCGATAAAACGTTTCAGCAAACCTTTTAAAGTTAGTATTTCGAAAATCCTATGAGCTAAATTACCAATACAACAATGCAACTTGTCATTAGGCGAAATACTATCTGACATGTTTCATACCCATTCTTGGGTCATTCTATACACACAGATTTGGACTACGGATTAATTGTTTTGTTTCGGGTTGTTTGTTGTTTTTTTTAATTTCCGCCTAAAATCTTTTCAGCAATGAAAATGATGTCGTCAAATTTCATTCCGTTTTTTACCTTTGCTTGTCATCTGGAATGTTAAAATGATTGTTAATGAATGCAGATAAACTATCTAAATACAAAATTTTATGTACTTATATCCAATGTTCTAGAAGGTGTTCTCTTTGAGTCGAACAAACTGATGTTACATGTGTTTCAACAGTCTCCTTTAAAGTCACATTTTTATGATCACGATAACGATGTAGTTTGCCAAGAAATACTGCCATTGAGTCAAATGATGTCTGCCGTGTTGTTGGACCGTTCTTTATACATTTATTTGGACTACGAATTACTCCATTTACTTCATCAAGATACAGGAATCAGGGTGCGTGTGATCAGTCGACAGGGGATGCTTACTCCTCCTAGGTACCTGATCTCACCCAACCTCTGGTTTATCCAGGGGTCTATGTTTCCACATCTCTTAGTTTGCATTCCATATAGAATTTATGAGATTGATCACATCACTGTTCGTTATCTTCACCTGTTCATGCGTTAACCAATTAGGTGTCTAGCTTGAAGGAAAAGAACATTTTCTATCCATTGCATTTCGTGTTGGCGGGTGTGACCGGTCAGCAGAGGATGCTTACTCCTCCATGGCACCTGATCCTGCCTTCGCTTTCGTCGAAGGTCCGTGTTGCCCTACACTCGATTTTGTATGTGTTTTTTTGGACTATGATTACGTTTCATACTTTGTTACTTCGCCATTTTATAGCATACACATTTGCTTAGTAAAGACTGGTTTAGCGAAAACCAAGCTTTGAAATATATCACCTGCATATGGTATGTATGTTTTTCAATTTATTCCATATGCAAGAGTTTGTTTTCCGATGATCAGTTTTTGAATCGAGGCAGGCTACTAACAAAAAGTTGTTGCAGGGTGTTCAACAGTCACATTTAAAGGCAGCATTTCGTAAATTTTATGGTCGTTTTAACGATCTAGTTAGCTAGTATGGCCTGTCATTGTGTCAAATGCTGTCTCATGTGTTTCATAGCCATTGCTAAGCCGTTTTCATACACTGATTTTGACCACGGATTTCTCCGTTAACCTGATCATGACTATGCGCTCGCAGCAGGTGTGACAGGTTGACAGGGGATGCTTAAACTTCCTAGCTAAGCATCTAATCCCACCTCTGGTGTGTCCAGGGTCCATGTTTGCCCAACTCTTGTTTTGTATTCTGTTTGGGATTTGGGCACCTGATCCTACTTTCGCTTTTTGTCAGAGGTCCGTGTTGCCCTACACTCGATTTTGTATGTGTTTTTTGGATTGTGATTACGTTTGACACAATGCTAACTTCGCCTTTTTGTATTTACGAGATTTATCATTGTTTATTATCTTGCTGTTATACCCAATTGGTGAAAATGTTAACATTCACCAACAAGTTTTGATATATTTCTATGAGCTTCAATTTAATTCTTTTGTAAGTTTTCGGGTCTTTTGTTTTAAATTGCTTCCCTCAATCCTGAGAGGCGAACAACCCCATCACGCTGTATTGGTACTTTCAATATTTTGATCAGTTAAAGATACCTTTGAGTACGGCCTTAGTAGTATTGCAAAGTTTGTAAGATGGTTACATGTACATTGTGTGTACAGATCGTGTGTTGCCTGTGTTTTACACCCAGCTGTTGACCATCCACCAGTTCCATTACTGAAAAAGTAGGGTGATTGGTTCACTCCAGCTTATGGCAAATTTGTTAGAATATCTTAGGCTCATGGATAGAGAATTGCCATATACAATTGCTATATTCCTAAATGCATCATATATATGATAAAGATACTGACAAAAAATATAGTTATACCTACTTGTGATTGAAGTCCCAAAACACACATTCGGTGATAGCAGTATTCAAATTCTAAAAGTGAATGGATACATGTAGGCATTTTAATCTTTATATATACGAATTTGGACATTATATTCAGCTTGGGGATTTGAATGAGACTCACTTTTTCCTTTAAAAATTTCAAATTCAGGGATGGTTCCAACGTTTTGCTTGACAACGAATTCTTCAGTGTTAGTGACAGAATATCCGAGCCTACTTTATCTGTTGAAGTGTCATTTTGTCTTGGAAAGCAAAAAATAAAAAGGAATGCAAACCTTAGTCCAATTACTTTTCCAGGACAAAAGGGTATACTATTAATAAGTTTTCAATAATTAACCAAACTATTTCATATATTGTTTACCTTTTGTTACCGTTAAGGATGTCTCCGATAGTTTTATATTTTACCGCCAAATAGGATACGCCTGGTATAAAATAATCAAAGATTAACCGAATGACTTTAATTTTGATATTATCTCTACCATATCCATTACAAAAGCAAATGTATTCAAAAACGTAAACTGATATTGTAGGTGTTTGTTATTACTTCCGTTTGATCCATGTATTTGAGCTGGTAAGTCGAGAGACGAACTTCTTAAGTTTTTCGCATCCGGAAAACTGACATCGTCGTCCGATGGTATATTTGCAACGGTAATAACTGAAACAATAAAGGTTTGCATTGTAAGGCAGCAATCTACATGGAAATCATGGACAAATTATGAGGATAAGAAACAGTGATCAAGTCTCAGTAAATCATAAATTATGTTAATGGCGAGATAACGAACCGTTTGTACAATCTCAGTATAGTCCAATGAGAAATAATAGAAATAGAGTTTTCGGAGAAAAGTACGGTGATCTCTTGACACAGACCAGAGGTGGGATCAGGTGTCCTAGGAGGAGTTAAAGTCTATTCCTCTGTAGACCGGTCATATGACCGCCGATGGAGCCAATAGTCTTGATCAGTAAAACGGGAACAGTCCAGTTAGTCAGGAATGATGTGTGGAAAACGTGCTTAGCTATGGTTATGACGGAGGAACAACATAACTAGTTTTACGCACACGCTCTGAAACTACAATTATAGGATCAATCTGATTGGGTAACTACTGTGTTATAAGCCATATAATTGTGTACGAATGCGTGCTTGTAAAACGAACGGTGACTGTATTGATGCACGCGCTGTGCAAATAACTAACAGTTGTCTTGTAAGTAGCTTGCGTCAGTATTCAAAAGCTGTTTAGTTAGTCGCGCTCATGAACAAGCTCTTGAGCGTATCGATCGTTGAAGACATACATCTCATAGATCAGAGTGTGATATCAGGAATAGTTGGGCTAACAATTATAAATATTGAGGAAGCTTGTTGGCGATATGGAGGAAGCTGAACTACGTCACGATATATGGTCAATTAGATAGTGTAATTGAGATAGTTAGATATATGCACGATTAATGTAATGTCAATGTTCAATAAGATATGGAATGCAAATTAACAGATTGGCAAACGCGGACCTCTGGATATACCAGAGGTCAGAGAAGATGCCTGGAAGGAGCAAGCATCCACTGTCGACCGGTCATACCTGCCGTGATCCCTATATCTTTTTCAAGTAAACGGAGTATTCTATAGTCCAAATTAATATATAAAGAATAATCTAACAGTTGGTATGAAACACGTTAGACAGCATTCTTCCCAATGGTAAGTTGTATTGGCAAACTAGATTTTTATAGCAACCATGGAATTTGCGAAATGCTGCCTTTAGACGAGACTTTTGAAACCCTTGTAACATCGATTTATTTGTGGGTATTGTCTCTATTGAGAACTGATCATATGCAGAATAAGCGTTTGCGTATCGAATCAAATGAGACATATGTAGATGGATATTGCTACATAAAAATATGAAAAGTCGATGCTGGCTGAAATCAACCCGTTTGTCATAAGGTTGAATTGTTAGTTTGACCTTTATGTCTATGTTCATTAACATCTTTAAGTACGAAACAAATTCAGAAGATTTTGTTATGTCTTTTATTTCAAATTCACTGGAATATATCGAATATCAATGAAAATAGATAAAAGGTTGTTGATATATTTTGATCTTGAGTTCAAGGCCACAGCTAGAGTTTTCTTTTATCCATGAAAATACTACAAATGAAAATATTATACATACGGTCGCTATAATGACCTTATTTGCGAATACTAATTATCACGAAGTCATCTATTGACTGATTTCATACCCTTTTTTGACTGTCATGTTCGTACCAGATTTGACAACGTTTAATCTCATTTACTTAAGTTCGACTAAGGGCTCACGGCGGATGTGAACGGTCAGCAGAGGATGATTACTCCTCCATGGCACCTAATCCTGCCTTCGTTTCTGCCCTACAATCGACTTTGCATACATGGGTTTTTTGGGGGGATTATGATTACGTTTAATACCTTGTTGTCTTCGCCAATTTATATTCCCAAATGTTCAAGTCTCACAAAGTTGGATGTGGTATCTATTACATGCCTAGCATAGCCCTTATGTAAGAAGTGTTCATTATTAAGAATGCATGATCAAATGTGTTTACAAAACAATATACATGCCAAATTTAGAAATAACATTGATGTAAAACATCATTTTCTGTTAAGGAAGTAGACTCCTGAGCTTTTTTGAGCGAACAACTGCGCAGGATGCTATTATCTAAGTATTTACTGGTTCAATACTAATCCCATTGGTGTAAAAATATTATCCATCTATTACTGAACTATATTTCAGTGGAATAAATATTGTTGTCAATTCAAATTTTTGAAAGGGTTTGGTATGGGACTTATATTTTGGGCGTGGGAATTATTAATCGAAAACTTCAAAATCGCATGATTTTTATGTTCTATTTCATCCAAATAAACTTCTTTTTTTTATTACCCTTAAAAGGTATATTTCAGTTATTAAAATTTATGATACAAATACCTGAGACTTGGAACTAGGTTAACACAATGTAATTTATTAATTTGGTTGATGTATTCCCAAAACAGAACACCGATTCTTAAAAAAGTACGAAATTAATTTACATGAAAATCTGTTTGTAAAAATTCAGATATTTGAGCCAAATAATTGTAAAAAATCGACCCTGTAACCCCACTTTTTTTGCTTCCATTTTATATTTTAAGACAAGACTTTTTGAAAATTCGTTGAAATTAAAAATTTGACCATTTAGTCCCAATTATGTCTTTTTTAAATTTTTGAAAAATTCGATAATATGAGTTTATTTCCGAACATCAGTTGCAAAAAGGTCATTATTTATTTCCATTATATGTATTAAACTTTTTTATATCTGTACTGTAAGGAAAGACATGAATTATGTGTTCTATTTCTGATGTAATGATTGATTGTATTGTTTGATGATTTGTTTTACAGGGAACAGACAAATCAAGTTTTAAATGAATAAATCTTCATTAAATTTTTAAGGTGCAAAAAGGTCATGTTTTAAAACACTGTAGCTCAATAACAAGCATTCCAACCCCAGTTTTTCTTTTTTAATTTTCCAATTCTCCTCAAATGTAGAAATCAAAAATACACTTCCTAAAAAATTGACATCGTTTACTCTACTAAACCTCAGGAGCGAACCCCCTTAAGCATATTCAATACATCTACATAAGTATATGATATTAGATACATTTTGTAATAATTAATTTATGAAAGAAAAAAAGCCTTCAACATATGAGACTCGTACCCATATTTTTCGTAGAGTTAAACGTGACGCTTTCATTCTGGTTGACAGTATTCAAAACATGCAAGCCAAATTTGTCCACCGTCTGTAATATTTTACTCACCGTTGCAGTTGCCTGTTTGATTTCAAAATATCAAGAGAAAACTTCAGATTAGTAAACAATAAATGTGAATGGATATACAAAACCTTCAGAAAATTCAAAATTGTATATGAATGGACAAAACTTGTTACTGGTTTTGAGGAAGAATTCTGCCATGTAGTCACGTGCTTTTCTGCCAGCAGATTATCAATTGTTGTGACTACCACCTGATAAAAATAAGAATTTTTATCATAAGTAAAATGAATAAGAGGGAATTAATTCAAAATAACACAGAGAATATGATAAAATCACTTTTCCATTTAAACATACCGTCTCTGGAAGCGATACATTGGCTGTTTCGGAGACGTCCAATATCTTGTCTATCAAGTTTATAGAGCTGTATATATCCGATGAAGTATGATCGTTGTTCTGTGAGAATTCTTGCAGTTTGTTCAGCGTATCATCAATCGTATGCTTTACTTTCGTCCTCGAAATATTTCCCTCATTTAGTAACGAAATCTGGGTAAAATGAAAATAATCTGACTACTCCACTTTAGTTCACATACATTATTTTAAAGAAATTAGAATAATTGACCACGAGATATTTCAAAATACCATGTAGGTGACAATTTTAGCTAGGCACACATTCAGCGATTTTTCCGTAAATAATGGGTTTATACGAGTGTACATTTAGCGAGAATTAACTTTAGCGAAAGAGAGATGGTTACAAAAATAAATATTTCTAACAAATTCTGCTTACACGATGATAGAGGGTAATTACCAATCATTCAATATTTCTTACAAATTTTGCTTACACAATGATAGTATAGAGGGTTAACAATTCTATATAAACACAATTACCAATGAGTCTATCTTCTGAATATTCGGCACGCAATCATTGATTTGGTTTTGCCCTTTCGGGTCACAGTACCGTGTTGTTGTTCCTAAAAGATATGTCAAAGTATATCAGCTATAGTACGCTAATTCACATCCTGATCTCGGCATTTCACTCTTGCACTATACAATATTTATTCACAATATGGCATATCCTATTTTCTCTTTAAAAGTACTTTTAAAATTCTTAACTTTGTTAAATCGAGCCAATTTGATGATTAACCAACCAACGTACAATCATACCACCTAATATTGAAACGTACAAGTGTATCTCAATATGCAAGAGGAAAGTGAAGGTAACTCACTATCGTGAAGGTGTGAAATTATCAAATTGAAGACCATATTTCAATTCAAAGGATGACGATGGATAAACATGTAGGGATTTGACGTTGACTCTATTCAGTACCTGAATTTTGTGTGGTTGTACTTTCCATTTCCTTTGTACCTACAAAGGAATAAACCAGTGAATTTATCAATTTATTTTGAATGTTGGAAAATAGAATGAGGTTCATGTCCATATTTATTTTGTACCTTTTGTTTATTGATCTATCATTTCAACTAACCTAAGTTAGTGATGTAAACGAGTGCGTTATTAGATGCTCTGATGGAGGAACAGTCGAATAGACCGCACCTGTATACTCCTCCGTCTAGGGCAGTAGCATGGGCTATTGTATAATTCCAGGAAGCATGTTGTGTACAATTATAACCTAAAATATATTTTTTGCATCATTATAGATAACGTCACGTAAAAGAATTTGAATATTTTTTGCTATCAAAGACATTATGTCAAACTCAAAATTAGGAACAAGTTAAAGCCGTTCAAAAAATCCAATCAGGTTGTTCCTTGAATGAATTTCCTTACAAAAGTCATACGCCTCTATCTCTGTTACTCCTTTGCAGAACACCATGTGCCCTGGCCTCGACTCTGTACCACTATGTGCAGATTTTGTCAGCTCGCATGTTAAAGTGGCCGTCTCCCCGCTGGTAACATTCATAATTGTAGGAGTAAGAACGAGCTCTGAAAAATAGCCACTCAGATGTAGATCTGGAATTGACATTTCAGAATATTATAAATTAGATTTTTTTCTGATTCTGACATCCTACCT
>CAJDSM010037429.1:0-10717 GCA_903981925.1 Ostrea lurida
TAACTTTCAAAAATATCTCTCAGTGCTTTTAGAAATACTTATAAATGACATTTGTACATACTTGAGGATCCAATGCAGCTCTTATCTTCTATGAATCACAGAAACATATATACAATTAAAACTATAATATAATTCGCCCGGTATAAAAGAGCAAGGTATTCTTGATAAAAAACATTCAATGAGACTTTTTTTTGTTAGGAGAGAATTTCAGTTTCCCCAAATGGTGGTAAAAACTACCAGAATTCTCACTCTACTCGCTCATGTATAGTCTTCACAAACTGTCCATGATCACCAATTGTAAATAGATCAATTTCATGTGCTTTGTTGGAAGTACATGTAGTAAAATTATTTTTTAATGTCAATTTAAACTTGATACTATATTGTTGGTATTTTACTTATCCAAAGTAGGAAAATAATTGTAGTCGAAGAAGAGCTTCCAAAGTAAGTGTAGTAGTTACGGCTATATGGACCAGATAGCTCTAATAGTGGTGTAAGAGCACCTGACTAGTGTATGACAGGGCCCGGGTTCATTCCCGTTGTCCAGCCCACTTTATTTTCTCTCTTCACTCTCCCTTCGCTATTACAATTGCAGGTGAAAGTCCTGCCAGGGGGTTGAACCTGGGTAGTTGTCTTTGAAGACGAAGACACTTTAAGGAGGGAGGAATGTAGTAGTTACAGCTATATGAACCGTGGATAACGGCCTAGATAGCTCAGTGGTTAAAGAGCACCTGACTAGTGATGCAGGGGCTCTGAGTTCGATTCCCGGTCCAGCCACTTATTTTCTCATTCTCTCCCTTCCTATTACATAAGTATGAAAATAATTGTAGCCGAAGAAGAGTCCGCCCTTACTGTATAGATCTACTGTGGTGTTTTCATTGTTCAAAATTCTGATATTGTCCCATTCCTTGATTTGATTGGTTCTTGTAGATATTTAGATAAACAGTTATATTGGTAAAATATGTCCGACGAACCCGGTTGGACACTGAGTTATACTTAAAAGTTAATTATTTTCAATCTAACTAGAACAAGAAGCGATAGTTGGGCCTACAGTGTAGTGTGTATAGTAGAACTGGGAGATAGCATTCCAATTATTTTGGGGGGAAAATTGCATTTAAGACTTTCTGCAGCAAAATGCAAAAGATTTTAGTTTCTGAAACATAAAAAGATCTCTGTTAAAAAAATTAAATTGTTTCAATAATTATGTTACCATCATTTTCACGACTTGAAGTTGATCAGTAGCTTCTGCACCAAAATTAGAGTAATCTCCCTTACCGGAAGATTATGGCATTACTAAGGAAGTGAATGCGACAATGATCAATTATTTACTTTTCTCTTAATATTTGGGTTAGTGTCTTCGAAATGGACCTAATTCATGAACACAGATATATCATAGAAAATTTAGCATAAACACTACGATAAGAAACATGTAAAAAGTTTTATTTTGCTTGATAAGCATATCTCCATGTGACGTCACATTGTTGAAATATGGCGGACGTGGGAGAGAAGGCGAGGAAACTCGAATGCATGTAACAAAAAAATAAAGATCTCGTTGATTTTCAGGTTGTTTGATTCGAGTTTTGTGTAATCTCACCCTCAGGGGTGAGGGGAAGAATCATGGCATCATTACTATGTGTTAAACAACCTGGGGGCAGGGTGAAAGTGCATTCCTCGGACTTGATTGATGAACTGATGATCGACAGTAAAGATCACATCACAACTATGGTAAGCTACGAGGTTGTTTATTAAAAGAAAATAATTTTTAGCATGGTCGTCGACAGCCAGTGTTAATTGTCATTAGTTACAATCCCTCGTACGACATTTAATTCTATTATGTATTTACAGATAAACAATATTGTTATTCTTTTCATTAGGCTATAACTCTAAGCCAGTATGCAGTGATATTGATTGATGATTTCTTTGTTGTCAGAAAATGAGCAAAAGCGATGTGTACAGAAGAAGACAAAAGAGACCCATGTCCACCTCTGTAATTCAGACGAGAGAAAGTGTTGACTCCAAGAGTCTAATTGGTCAGACTCTTCGAGTTCAAGATTGGTTAAATGAGAAAACTGTTAAGGGATTGCAGGTAAATGTATAACCAATAGGTTTGTTATATAGGAAAGGTACCCCCCCCCCTCAAAGCATGACATTATGTGTCTGTGACAGACTGGATTTATTATGTAATCAACAAGAAGACCATTCCTTCAAATTATAGAAACAAATTCTTTCATGCTACTGCATGATTTTTACAGCATACATAGATAAGTATATTTTGTGCTAGTGTTGCATGCCATTTCATTTCTTGAATATATCTAAAATGTATGATTACAGGCAACCACAATTAAGAACTGTATGCCATATTTTTTCACACACCATTCTTTGGGTACCAATATATTGTGATGGGTTTGAAAAATCTATATTTGTGTTTACAGTTTGCTATAACAGGCCTGGGTTGAACATACAGGTAGACTTACATTTCCAGCTTAATAGCTCAATTTCAATATATCTTGAAATATATGCTTTATTTGTCATATGGAGATAATTAATATTCACATATCTTAAACATATCCAAAAAGAGCACATTTGCATGTACTTCATTAGTGTAATCCTGTAACTTTGGTTGATTGGGGTACATTTGGTACTGTAACTAGTATATGTTTAATTGAAACCAAAAGTTTTTGTTAAATCATAGAATTTACTTCAATAATTGTTAAATTAAAAAATTACATTTTAATGGATGTAAGAAATTGACGAAACATGATTATGATAAGAATTGAAATATGCTAGCTCACTTTCAAAATGGCTTTATGAATTCTTACTCAATCTATGATTGTCATTATGCTAAAAGAGGCTCTTGATGGTACCATTCCTATAGAATCTTTTCTATTCATGTTATTCATTTCCTAACAAGCTGGAAATGGTTTTCTTTCTATGTAGGGTTGTAGATAGCTGTTTTCTTTCTTCTGAGTTCATTAGGCTTACAATTTCAGATTGTCAACTCCACATAACATGAAAGGTAGGACGCATGCAATTTTAAGTCAAACTGCATGGATATGCCATGGATTGATGTGATCCGCAAACACCAAAGGCTAATGTTTATAGTTATAGCTTTGTATGGGAAAATAATGACAACCAAGTTTTTCGGCTCTTAGACGGACCGAGCTTGCGAGGTCTGGTTGTGACAAAAATCAAAGTTGTCCATATTTAAAAAAATAATAATTTTCCCTATACAAAGACTATAACCTTTTTATTTGTACTTTCAATTTCCTTTACAAACTAAACAATAGTTTTATTTTTAACATTTCTTCATTGGTTTTAACTGAGTAAAAGATGAAAACACGAATATTTTAAGAAACTTGTAAGACGTAGTAATTTGTTGCTTTTTAACAGGTGCTCACGTACGTACGTCAAGAAAATTTTCTAAGTGTGGTGTACACACTCAATCCTTCCTTTTGTAAAAATGATGCATCAACTTGTGGGAGGAAAGTTTTCGGGCCAATATTCTATAAGGAAAAAAAAGATGAAATTGAAAGTTATATAACATATAATTTATTGCCTGCCTGACCAAGATTTTCTTTTTTTTTTATGTCATTTTGTTTTTGAAATTATTGTAATATATATGTAATATAAATCTATTGCTTTTAAGTTTGACAGCTTAAAACATATGTATTGAAAATCATATTTGTGGTATATTTTTTTTTCTTTACCTGTAGGTTTTATAATTTGCAATGTTATAGATGTACACCATAATTAACTACTACTGCTAAAGCTTTAGAAGTTTTCTATTATGCATGCCATATAACATTGTTTGAGAATATATTTTTATATAATGTTGTATGGGCCCTCATATTTTTATTGGATTTCAAAAAAAACTAGTATATCATGTCTACTTTCATTTCATACATCCTATAAATCTAAGTATTTGTAAACAGATACTTCATAAGTTCATTTGGTGTACTGGTGGTGTAACATTTTAAACATCTCTTTCTTTTCTTAATCATCTGCTAATTTGCCACATTTTTTCCAGGAGAGATCGGACATGGAAACTTAAGAAGTTAGAGAAATGGTACAATCCTAATCTCTGGAGGTAGGGGCACATTTGGTCAGGGTAAATTATACAACTCTACAATAAAAAACAATCAACATTTGTCAGGGTAATTACACTCATACAAGTAAAAACAATCACATTTGGTTCAGGGTAAATTACCTTACAATAACAATCACATTTGTCAGGGTAATTACACTCTACAATTAAAAACATCACATTGTCAGGGTAATTACACTCTACAATAAAAACAATCACATTTGTCAGGGTAATTACACTCTACATAAACAATCACATTTGTCAGGGTAATTACATCTACAATAAAATCAATCACATTTGTCAGGGTAATTACAACTCTATCATAAAAAACAATCACATTTGTCAGGGTAATTACACTCTAAATAAAAAAAAATCACATTGTGTCAGGTAATTACACTCTACAATAAAAACAAAATCAGCATTTGTCAGGGTAATTACACTCTACAATAAAAACAATCACATTTGTCAGGGAATTACACCACAATAAAAACAATCCCCCCATTTGTCAGGGTAATGTACACTTTACAATAAAAACAATCACATTTGTCAGGGTAATTACACCTCTACAATAAAACAATCCATCTTGTCGGGCTAATTATCACTCTACATAAACAATCACATTTGCAGGGTAATTACAACTTACAATAAACAGATCAACATTTGTCAGAGTTGTCAGGGTAATTACACTGTCTACAATAAAAAACAATCACATTTGTCGGGTAATTACACTCTCAATAAAAACAATCACATTTGTCAGGGTACCTTACACTCTACAATAAAAGCAATCACATTTGTCAGGGTAATTACACTCTACAATAAAAACAATCACTTTGTCAGGGTAAATACACCTACAATAACACACTCACATTTGTCGGGTAATTACACTCTACAATAAAAACAATCACATTTGGTCAGGGTAAATTACACTTACAATAAAAACAATCACATTTTGTCAGGGTAATTACACTCTACAATAAAAACATCACATCGGATATGGTCATACCATGGTTGTTACAGTAGAATCATTTAAATTCGTGGGGGCAATTTTTGTGGATTGCTGATTTTTTCGGGTTTCATTCATGGGGAGTACTTTTGTGGATTTTATATATTTAATAAGAATGATAACTCTGAATGTTTGCTTTTTGTCTTTATTTTGTTGAGGAATGTAATTTTGTGGATGAGGATTCACGAAAATTGAAGCCACCACGAATTCTAATGATCCAGAAGTGATTGGTTTACCGCTCCTGTTACATGGGAGTTTTCCTCAACTGGTAGACCATAATATAACATGAAAAACCTAATAGTGAAATGATAACAATTAATAATTCTAATGTGTTTTTAAATTTGAGATAAAATTAAATCGCAAGCGAGAATTTAACTACAATCCGTGACGTAACAATAATGCGCATCGAAACGAACAATGTAACCACGAACTATTCAATTTTTTAGAATTCTTGAAACAGTGGGAACAATTGGAATTATACAGAAATTAAACATTCCTTTATGAAGAATTTATCGCTATGCAAACCTGGACATTTTTAATCACAAAACTTAACATAAAAAGTGCTATTATTAGTTGGTCAGTATGTAGAAACACATGAAAATCATGAATTAACTTTATTTGAAATAGAATTTTTAAAAGGACAAAAAACTGTGGACGATGGTCCGAATTCAAAGTAATACAGAGGAATTGCCTTTTTTATTATATTCATATAATAAGAAAAATCTAATGATTAAAAGTTGGGTTGAATTTGTCAAAAAAAAAAGATGAACATTTGTGCATTCGTAACAGGACATGCAAAAGTAGTGAGGCGTAAAGGAGTGCTGATCTGGGAGCCGCGAGATGTTACAAGAAGTGGAACGATCGCGTGTTAGAGCCTCTCCGAGAGAAAAATCATCGACGTGATGGACGGAGAGGACCTGGCCAAAACTGGACGAAGGAAACGAGAAGCTGCATAAACAGTACTGGAGTTTGTCACCAGAGGTCAGTTTTGTCACCAGAAGGTAGTTTTGTTCAACTAGAAGGTCAGTTTGTCTACCAGAAGGATCACGTTGTAACAATGACCGAAAGCAGATGTTTGCTACTAGTTGTATTGTTGTTTACTTTAGTTTGATTATAGAAAAACGACTCATTGGAAAATGTCAGTTTTTCAAATGAATCAACAAAACTGAAATATATAAGAATACCAATATATTAATATAGATAGTACGGTATTCTCTGCAGTGGTCTATTTTTGCAGAATTTATGAATAGGAAGTTCTTACAAGAATTACAATTGCAAGATTCTCTCTCTCTCTTGATCGGTCGGTCATAAAGGTATAATACAACCACAGAAGCATAAGTCTAGATTTGTTATCTGTAAGGTGATTAAATCGCAAACATATTTCCACTGGCAAAAGTGATTATTATTTTACATCGCTATGATTGAATATCCTTACAGAAGAGCTTTTAATCTGATTAAAAGGAAAAGTATTAGTTGCTGAATTGTCATAAGTGGGTCGTGTTGATTTGTTTACACTGTTTATACACCTGCATGTTTACGCTATGTAACAGGCAGGGGAAAAAATGCAATGGACCAGACTGGGTTCTAACACCTAGGCCCCTGAGTCTCAAGTCAGGTGCCAGGGATGTGGATCTTCCCTCTTTTCAAGAGGGAAATCCTCGCGATTACCTCAATTTTTGAAAAAATGAAAATGCGCTCTGGGTTTGATCGAAGGTGAAAGAAATGATTTTTTCCAGCTAGGGTGAGGTGTTTTCGCTCCCTTTTTGACCAGTTTTCCTCTGATTTCTGGAGGAATTTAATCCACATCCCTAGCATGGGTGCTTTATTACAACCTGAGCTAACAGCCACCAGCTGTTGAACCCAGCTGCCCACTACATTCCCCCCCTCCTTAAATGCCTTCACACTTTAAGATATACATCAAACCAGGATCTTTTTCCCCTGGCAGGCGTTTTTCAACCTGACGTCCCCTGGTCTAAGGCAGCTAAATGTACTGGAAGGGAGAAATGCACTGGAACCTGACTGGGATTCGAACCCTGGTCTCCTGAATTCTCTAGTCAGGGGCTCTACTTATTGAACTATCTGCACACTGATAATCCGGTGACTGTCATCTTTAAAAGAAAATAGATATTTGTTTGAGTGGCAAAACTTTCCATACTCCCCACATTTCAGCAATATTGACAACTGTACACCTTCGCACTCGATAACAGAAAAGTGTTCACTTCATGTTCGGTATAGACAAACCAAGAATGACCAAAATAACATAATATATAACCGTAGAAGTAATGATTTATCTCGTTGAAGTGTCAATTTTTGTGTTCACAGGGCCATGTTTTCCTAGACACTATGGATCCATCTGAATATTATGCCCAGGCCTTAAATGGCCATAGGCCCGCACCCATCAAGGTGAGTGTCATCTTTTTATTTCTCATAAGAAGCCCTTAATTATTTATTATAATTTTGATGAATATGTCATTTTAATAGAAATTTTACTGTATAGTGAGTTAATATCGCGGTCGAAAAAAATCATGATTTTTTTCACTTCACACAAATCGCGATGGATACAGTTTGTGGAAGAATAAATTTTACTCCTGAACGCGATTTAATTATACATATTTATTTAAAGTTAATTCACTGAATGTTAAATTCGTGGAAATTTGTTTCAGCGAATATTGTGAAAATTAACCTTGCTAGTTAATTTTCTGCTATACAGTACTTAAAATTTAATGTGAGCAGATGAATGCATTTTGGGTTTTGTGATTCAGGTGTACTATTCTGAGAAAAAGGTAACCACACGAATGAATCGTAGTCAAATCCCTCAGCCTACCGTAGTACAGAGTAGACATATTCACTGTTTGATATTCCTGCTTTAGAACTGAATCTCTTCCTTAATTTGTAAGCATTCCGTAGACAGAAATGCATGTCATGATACATTTATTATCATGTCGACAGGATGCTGGATCCCTTTCTTAATTTAATACGCAATATATGCTTTTCTAAAACAGACATTATAGTTTTTACAGTAGATGTGTATACAATATATGGCTTAATCATTGTATATATACTTTATACATTTATACTTTTGGAAAAAAGATACTTTTGATATCCTCCATTGCCAGTTTTTGTTACAATACAGAGATCTCAACGTATTAGAATGGAAATGTGGTAGAATTCCAAGATTTGTGTTTTCTCCATTTTTTTTTCTTTCTTTCATATTTCTTTGGTTAATTTTTCTTATTCATATATATAAATAAAATTTCCATGCTACAGTTCTTTTGTCCATGATGGATTTTTAAATACATTATCAGTCTCCCCATCTTGCATTAAATAGCCCTCATCTTCTAAACCCCACCCCTTCCAAACTCATTCCTTATATAGTCTTCATTACAGTATGTGGTGCCGCTGTTTATGTGAAATCTAGAAAAAAAAATGTCCTATTTCCCATTTTGGATCTGACACACCTCTCTTCCAATATTCATGATATTTTGATTCTAAGTTGCACTTGTTTCATTTAGAGGGAGAACATTTTTCATTATGTACAGAGGTAAAAGGTGCCGTGTTTTCCCCCACCTTTTCCCAGATTTATTTTTTAGAAACCATGCATGCTCTTTATACCCTTAGTACATCCTCTTTATTTCCTAACCAATCAGCATACTTGTCTCAAATGGAGTAAGCACCTGGCTGTTGCCAAGCGACGGTTTGACCATCAACATTACAAGGTAGTCATGGAAACCGTTCTTATTTGTCACTCTATTCATTGATTGCTGAAATGCTTTCTAAATTAAATATGGAAGTACTGGTTTACATACCTCCTGGACAGAATACATTTCTCTAAATTTTCTTTGTAAAAGCAAGGAAACCATGATGACTTCTAGCTGCAAGGCAATCTCTGAATAATAAATTGACAAATATACTGCCAGGTTTCCAGAATGACAATTGTAATTTGTAACAGACACTTCAGGTTGAGTGTGCTAGTCAAGTCACCTGTTAATTGATCCTACAAGAGTGTGTGTTCCTTTTTCTTTTTGAATATACACAGTATATCTCTCGGTTTTCGCTAGTTTGATTTGTAACTTTTAAAGCCTCCTTTTATCAAGAATATACACTTATCTTTAAATCTGAAAGAGAGTGATTGAAGGTTTCCCTCTTTTGTTGTGGTTTAACAATGAGAAAACAAAAAAGCTGTCCTATGAATGTGCAGGACGCAATACCTCTCATGCACACATCTTTTTCCATGGCACTCGATTTGTATGACGTGAGTTATCTAACTTTTGTTGCCATTCTCCTTGCTTTCTGAAGTCAGCATATGGAAGGTAAGATTGAACTTGTAACAGCACAGCTTGAGGGGTAAAGCTGTGTGTTTTAAAATGCACTGCTTTTTTAGTTTTTTTTGTGAATGATCTAATGTACAACTTTGTGCAAAATACAGGTAGTTTTTAATGTCCCCGATTCAAGGCCAGTCACAGCACCTGCACAGGTAAAGCAACACTCACCTAATGTAGCCATGGTAACTAACGCAGTGTAACCATGGAAACCAATCACCACAGTAACCAGCGACACTAAACCTATCTGTTTGTAGTTTTTAACAATGGTAGAGGGATATTGTTTTTCATATAGTTGTCAAAATGAGGCTATATTTAACTGTAATATTGTAAAAACTCTTTGGTTTATGATACTGTGTCTTTGAAGATTATATTAATTGAAATCAGCACAGTTGATAGGGGAAAAAAATTGTGGCTATAGCTTAAATACATGTAGTATTTTGCATCCTGAGGTGAATGATGTATATGGCTATTTTTAATATTTTTGGCTGTTTTTGTTTCTAATTCTGGTGTAGGCTACATCACATCTTATAATGTCGTTTAATATATATAATGTATATTTTAATTCATGTATTGCTTTTCATATATTACGTAAAATGGTTCTTTAAAGGTACGAATCTAAAAGATATTAATGAACTCGCAGTAATGGGCCGGGTATAATGACATGTATTATAAATGGATGTTGACCGGATGTTGTGTGTGTTTTTGTAGATTGCTACCAAGGCTTTCCGTGACCCACTATTATCTCAGGGTCGGGAGCGCAGTGCGGAGGAAAGGACCATTCTAAGATGTCTGACAGGAAATGACTACACCGACAAAGACATCGAGCAGGTTAAGTTACCTCCCTTGCCCTTGGTTCCGCTCGGTCGACACGGCACGGACAGCATCAGATGGTTGGAGATGCCCCTGCACATATCCGGTCAAGCGTAACGTACTAAGTGATGTGTGTCCAGGTTATGGGCAGCTCAGCTAACAACACACAGTTAATACTGCAGAGAAATGACTTTTGCTTTGGGTGTATTTCTGGATGGCTCTGTGAAATGCATGTTGTAAATATTAATCAGGGGCTTTTAAATAAAATTACTCTGTGTGTAAGCTTTTTCATGTGATAAAAATAAAGTAAGTAAACTGTTAATTAAAGCTTAATTTTGATACGTATCATCTTGGGGAAAATGTGAAATCTAAGATTATTTAAAATTAAAATTTATGTGACAAATTTGAAATCTAATACTATTACTTGAAAATGATATCATATGTATGTCACATGTGTGTGCATGTAAGTTTCTGTGCTAATTAAGTGAATGCATGAACTGA